>MCJB01047976.1:21747-72865 GCA_002018475.1 Nicotiana obtusifolia | reverse complement strand
TATATATATGGTATAATACAGTATGTATATACTAAATATATTAATAAGAAAGCGACCAACTTTGGTCGCCCAACTAAAATCTGATTTAATTAATATTCCAGATAAGCGACCAACTTTGGTCGCCAAATTCCCCATAAAATTTCCCTTCAAGTAGCGACCAATTTTTTGGTCGCCATTTTCCAAATCTGATTTATTTAATATTCAACAGAAGCGACCAACTTTGGTCGCCTAATTCCCCAAAAAATTCCCCTTCAGTTTGCGACCATCTTTGGTCGCCAATTATAAACGTGGGTCCTACTGGGCGACCAAAGTTGGTCGCAATTTCTGAATTTTATTTGACCAACTTGATCTGACCAGTCCGGTCAAAATGTTGACGAATATGGAGACCATTTGGCGACCTATATTGGTCGCTATTTGATTTAATTTTTTTTTTCATTTTTTCATCTACTTTGGCGACCAATGTTGGTCGCTTTTTGTGGCAGACCAACTTTGGTCGCAAATTTTTGGTCGCTAAAACACTGATTTTTAGTAGTGATGGAAAAAGTTCCAATTTTTTTTTAATCCCATCATTATATAATCATTAACATAATCATTAGTTTCATGATATAACTTTTACAACATTGCAGCAACTTAATTGAACCAAAGTTAATCCATACCTGCGGTGAGGGTTTGGGGGGCGATTTAGTAATTTTAGGATCTTATCCAGTTATAGTTAAACCTGGTATAAGTAATCCCTTGGTTTCCTTGATATTAGCTAAACCCTCTTATGAGGTATAAGTAATCCATGTATTAGGTATGCATAAATTAAATTGAGCAACCAAATATTGTATTGGACGGATTAAATTTTTATACAGGGATTATTTTACTTAGTACAGCCTATCAAACGACCCCTAAATTATCTACTATAAAAACAAAGAACACAAACGAATATATAATCTATTTAAAACTTTATTAAAATTAAATAAATAATTATCCCATAATAAATATTATATTCAAACTAAAATCCATAATTAATAGTATATATTCCAACAAAAGAAAAAGAAAGGCCCCAAAGCGAAGGAGACAGTGCCGATACAGAAATTAAAATGGAAGCTAAGATATCAAGAAAAGAAACAGTGGTATAACCATTGGCATGATAAAAGGGGCAAAGAGTGAAAGAACCCATATATTTGGATATTTGGCCAAACCAAAAGACAGTGCAATAACATTTTTCTTAAAATTGGAAAGGACGAATCTCCTAATGATTGACCGCCAAATTAATGAGGGCGTTGTGACTAATATTTAATATATAACATGACTCCTCCATGATTCCTCTGCATCTTCCACGATTTCGTTGGAGCCTTTTTCTTGATATTTCTCAACACTATGAGTCGTTTGTTTAGAGATACGCTATGCGGGATTAATAAAGTTTGAGAATGCAATGCAAAAATTATTAATACAGAAATTATAATATAAAAAATTAGTAATGAAAGGATTAATAATATATAAGGATTAATTTGGTCATTTTAGTTGTTTTAATTTAATTTAAGTACTATTAATTCTCATATTCTTATTACACCTTTTATTTCGTATAAAGTAATACTTCTCACGTAATGATAACTATAGTTACCTATACATATAAAAGAGAGAGAGTACTATATTAATATCCACCTATTCGTCACAGTCACATATAAAAAATTCGTTACAAGCAAATATTATAGCGTTTAATAAATAAAACGTCAAACATCAGTGGGGGGGTTAAATTAGAGCCATCACTATAGTCAAAACGGCTTATTGGCTGTAGGGATTAGACGAATTAATAACCGAATAATTTGGATGGTCATATAAAAAAAATAATCCCCGTATAATTTTATGCAGTGTTTGACTAGCGTTACTAAATAATATTTGTTTTAAGTTATATAGGTGAAACTTGACATATTATTTCATGCGAGACATAGATATGAAATAAGAATGTATATTAGCATAGATTAAAAATTTTAAAGGCAAAATTTTTTCTTAAAGTAAGTGATCTTTACATAACAATCCCTTCAATATTATTAGTTATCATATGCATTTTCTTCATTATTATTAGTTACTGAATGATAGTTCCATTATTACTAGTCATCGCTAGAAATATTCCTTCATTTTAATTTCTTCGCAATCAGTATTTTAAATCAAACAATCCCTAAAGTGCAGTAGAATTGTACATAAATAAAGAAGGTAGAGGGAGAGGGGTAATTTAGTTTATATTATATACTCCCGACAAAACGTCGGCAAACCAGAATTGTGGGTCCCACTAGACTGTGTGTCCTACTGGAGCTAAACATGGAACTTTCCATTTTTAATTTTGGGACCCAATTCTCCTTTTTCCATAATGTAGCTTTAAATTCTATAGTCCCCCAACAAGAGGACTGATCCTTCTTTTCTGAAATGTGACACCAATAAAAAACTTAGTCAATAAAAAGAAAAGCTATGTATTTCGCACATCATTTGTTTATATATTATTTCTCTATTTTATTTTATGTTCGGACACAAAATTTAAGAAACCAAGAGAAATTTTTTAATCTCGTACTCTTAAGTTAAAAATATATATAATATATTAAAATGTTGTCCTTTACATCTTATAATTTTAAACATAGCATATAGAATGTTGAAATTAAAAAGATATTAAATTTAAAAAAATTGGAAAATAAAAATATATATAAATTGAAACAGACGGGTACCTTGTTTTCTCTCTTGAAGACTTTCAATACTCATGGCGGATATTCCTTTTCTGCAATAACTCCTCAGTCCTAATCAGGTGCTATAAACTTGACATCTCTAGATTAATGAGAAATTGTTGATTAGACTTAGCGGTAAACAAGAATAATCAAGAATTCTCTTGCTAATCCCATTTCGTTTTGGGGAAGACGTATAGTAACTGCATTACTAGCTTCTATTCCAATTCCTTTAAAAACAGACTATAAAAGAGACATCACCCATTTTTCGCCTCTATATGTTTATTCGTAAAATGCTACAATTAAATTTGTTACATGGTTTATAGAAAAACGAACTCATTTGATCCAAAAATGATAAGGAAATAAGATTAAAAGTGAGATTTAGCAACTGAAATTAAAGAAGATGACAAGCCTAGCTCCGAGCGCAATGCCTCCGAGGACAAGAGTGAAAGCAATAATAAACAGCAAGTAAAGTTGTTTAATTGAGAGCAAAAGTAAAATACGGCATATGTTTGCCAAGAATTTCATGTCTTACAATGTCTGCTGAGCTTGCTATTTATAACTCTTACAAGGGAAATAAGATCCTAGGATCAAGCTCCTCTTAAATGATAATAAAAGAGTCATTGATGAATATGTTACGGTAGGCCATGAATGCAAATAACCTCTGCAACGATCGCTTATTTAATGTTAGAGAATATTCTCTCATTGAATGCTATCCGATGGCAAACCCTTAATCCCCTCTGTTAAATATACTCCCTTCGGGATTTACACGGTGTCGATTACATTAGTTGTGTTTGGTATTAGTCGTCGCCTGATTTGCCTTTTTTCTTGCCCTCGATTCCACGTGTCATGCTATCATTCGACCATCTATTATAAACCAATTTTATCCTATACAGATTAAGCCCTTGAACTAAGCCAAAGTATGTTTGTATGTTTCTTGTGTTTTTGACCTTAATGCACAGCTATTGGAAGTAAATTAAGAGCAAAATTAAAGCAGTATTTTCTTAGTTCATGCACCTGTGCTAATTTTGATTCTTCGGGTATACGATGATGGACTATAATGGTGATAACGTGTCGAATAGAATCAAATCAGCAAGTTATTTCAATCACCATTAAAAGTCAGAACTTTTGGGGCCAATTTGTCTTTCTTTACCAGAAAGTTGAGAGTATATTTCAACCACCATTGACGGCGAACCGACTAATTTGCCAATGAACTTGGCCAAACAGTTTAGAGTACTTGTATTGTCAATGTAAGGAGCTCTATGGAAAAGGGGGATTAAATATCTTAATTATCAATGGATTTACGATTTTTCACGCTTCCTAATTCTGCTGTGATTTCAATTAAGATCAAGTAAATGATGACGTGATAACCATGACTCTTTCCTAGTACTAAAAACTAAAGTTGAATCAAAATTTTCTTAGCATTCAATACTTTCTTCCATAACATTGTATTAGTCTCGACTTCTCAACATATAACTTGCTCATCTCAAAAGTTCCAATCCTTGTTTTGCCCTGGCAAACCCCCCAAGCACACCTTCGGCTCAAGGGACCAAAAAAGCTCCTTTGGTTCCATCTTCCGTCCGCCCTTGTGGCCTTTCGTAACAAGCTCCTTAAAGAAAAAAGAAATACGGTTCTGATTGTGACAAAATTTGTGCATCCAACTTAAAGTTAAAACCTTAAAGCAATAGTCAAAGTTATCCGAATACTATGAATCCTCTTCGTGATCATCACACAATCGATTAGGGACAAGTGTATTATTTTTTCTAACACCCAATTGCACGTCTAACCTCATTCTTGGGTTTACACTTAGACTGAATATTTTTTGTCTCCTTTTGTTATTTCGAAGATTCAAGAGTGAACTTAGTGTAGAGAGTCAAGGCCTAGAGCTGAGAGGTGAGAGTTGGCTCAACAGGCTAGAAGGAACCTAATTCGGCTTTTTAGGCTGAGTTGAGAGAATGGCCATCTAAAGTTGAAATTACAGACTGCTATTAGTCAATTTAGAACAAAATGCACGTATATTGTGTTACGGCTAGTTAGGAACATTACCTAGCAATCAGAATTTGATTTTCGAAATTTTGTTCCTCGAATGCAATTATCACTTAAACTTGGATAAAATTTTCGAAATCGAATTTCCCGCATACCAAATGATAATGACTTTCCGAAGGCCTTAGCTACGTCAGTGCTATACCGATATTTAAAAAGAAGAACGATTATAAAAAAATTTGTCGCGTATCATTAATATGAACAATAGCTAGCAAATCGAATTAAAAAGAATCCCTAAGACACATGGAACAAAGTAACCGTATTAAGAAAGTTTGATGAGTAAATGATCGATCTTGTAAAGTGAGAAAAAGTAGCCATTGAAATTGTGAGAAAAAAAGTAGGTCATGAAAAATGAGATGTTATAAATGTAAAGAGAGACCTTTATAGGGGATATGGTAAATTTAATAAATAATGTTTCAGTATCTGTACTTATGTCCTTTTTCATCAAAGCAGCGCACATGGAAGCCCTTAATTTCTCAGCCTGCAAACAATTCCCTAGCACTCGTTGTCGACATTGATTTCAAACTATTCATGTGATTTGCAATACTTGTATGCTGCCACGTGTGTTTACCCTCAAGAATAACAATTGAATTTATATATGATTTTAAGGATATGCGAATCAATTCAATACAAATGATAAATAACGTTAGATTATACAGATAAAGCAAACAAATTAATTAAGCGGAGTGATCCTGGACTCAGTAATGACTTAATATAATGCCTGCCTATGATCACGGGCTCACAACAATGAACAGCTGATGAACAAAAGTAAGAACTTTGAATAGCAGAGAAAATAAGAGTATATTGACTTGATATGTGTGTTACAATGTGTTTATGTATAATAATCTTTTTCCTTTATATAGTAGGGGAGTTTTACCCTTAGTACAATTCTAAGGAAGGTAAAAATCTTCTGTTACGCCGATCACTTATACGAACCGAGATTCGCGTCGTGATATCCGGTTGGGTACAGATATCACAACCTTTTGTTAGTCGTGTCAAGCTGCTCGGTGATGCTCTCCGAAGTCTCAACCCTTAAATCGAACCACGAGGATATGGCCTCGATATCCTCGAGGGCAAGTGTTTTCCCGATCCCTGATACGAGGGGTTCTTTGTTCTGACTCTGATACTTTACGGTCATCTTTCCTCGATTCACCGGGAAGTCGAGTCATGCGATGGGCTCGATTTTACCCGTATACAGATAGTCCCCTCGTTTCTTCAAGAGAAGGCTAGCGGAAACTATGGGAAATGATAGATGACTCTGGTTCCTTCCTTTGTAAGTTACGATGGGGAACCAAAACGTCCCATCAATCGCGTCGTTCTGACTTCGGACACGTGTCGCTTACCGGAAGGTTGCATTCGAATGTGAAGCGTCGGCTATTTCCCTATAAAAAGCCTCCTTTTTTTGTCCTTTTTCTTCTTTCGATCAAACCGCTATCTTCGAGCCATTAACCATTATCAAAACGTTCATCAAATCTTCAAATCGTCATCCCTGTTCTTCAAGAGTCATAGCAATCTCCAGATTTCTACCAAAAACTTCTTCAAATTTTCATACCCTATTCTTCATCTCCAAAACCCATTTCTCCAAAGCTTCGTGTTTATTCATCATGTTTCCAAACTTTCTCTCAAATACAATGGCAAAAACATCAAAAATCGTTCCTCAACAAGTTGCCTCTTCATCTTCTCCGCCGGCCGCTGGTACTGAAGCGATCGTCCCAAGGTGGTGGCCCTTGAAGCGGACTATTAACGAGCCGGCCCGCAAGCCTCCTTTGTCAGCGTTTATCCCTGGGGGCTGTTCGATTGCTGACGACTTCAAGACCGAGAAGCCCTTGCGCAAATAGGACCGGGGTAAAGAGGTCTCGAGATATATATGTTCGGTGACCAAAGACGTTCTTCCCATAGTTCGTAAGGACTGTGGTTGGGAAGACACGGATGTGGTAGTCCCCGAGCATGAGGATGCCATTACTACCCATGTGAAGGGGTATTTAAGTAATTACACTTATCCCTTCACATTGGGCCCGATGGGCCCAATCGTCCCGGAAATTTGCAAAAGATACGAAGTATGCCTTGGGCAGATCCATCCATCACTATGGAGGATCGAGACCCTCCTTCGTTACTTCGTGAACAAGACCGAATCTCGTTGGTTCACGATCGACCACCTGCTCCAATTATACAGTCCCTGTATATTTCAAGGGGGACTGATCAAGCTTACATGCCGGGCTAGCAAGGCCCCCTTCTCCAGTATCGACAAAGACCGAGACCGTATTGGCAGGGACGCTTCGTCCGAGTGAAGACCGAGGATTTGATCCCCCCAGAATATATGTCATTCCCTGAGGAATGGAATGTGTCACGTAAGTGCAACTCCTTCATCAAAATTTCTTCTTCTTTTATTTCAATCTTCTCATTTATGTTTGTGGCTGTGCAGCTATTGCCTAGGTTCCTAATGCGGTTCGCCGTTTAAAGGAATGGATCGGGGGCACCTGTACACATATGTCCTACATCGAGCGCACGTGGCGCGGACACTCAAAGGGCCGATGGGAAGCCTGTTCTCATGGTAAGGTCTCTTCCCGAATAGCCAACATTACGTCTCTGTTTTATATTACATTAATCCCTCTTCTTTATCATTGTAGGTGTGCCTAAGACCACTGAACTTAGGCCTTCGGATGGGGACAAATATGTGCCCCCGCCTGTAATCCCTTTGTTGCCTCCACGGAGGGAAAGAAGAAAAGAAAAAGAAAGCCCTCGGGCTCCCCGAGCTCCGAGGCAAATAAACTAAAGAAGCGGGTGCTCCGTAAGCCCAGGAGGGTCTCCAGCTCTCGTCTGCCTGCCTCCAACTCCCTTCTTTGGCTTAAGGACAAGCCGAAGAAGGAATATGTTTTCGTAACTCACGAGATGACCACCTATCCCGAGGATTAGGAGGCATCTGAAGGGGCGACTCGCGAGACCGACCCCCCTCACACTCAAAAAGCCGACGCGGATCCATGGGGTGAAACTTCCCAGGATGTCGGTTCTGCACCGAAGGAAGTTCCCATTATAATTGAGATCTCGGGAACGCCCTCTTACACCGAGTCTATGCTCGAAGAAGCCCAAGCAAGGAAGGAGAAATCTAACGAAGGGGCTTATGGCGTGGATGATCCCCTACATTCCTTTTTTGATGGCGTGGAACTCGTTTGTCTTAGAAGACTTTTCCAGGCTGGGAGGCCTCGAAGTGCCGAGAAAGGATCCGTCTTTGGAGGTCGGAGGTCGGAGGGCTAAACTCGAGCCCAAATTTAGTAAACCAGTTCCCCGCCCCGAGTGCGGACCCTGGCCGTAAGAGGTCAATAATCATCATTGTCCAGGAGGATGCTCGGGTTCTTTCTGCTCCCGTGGGAGTAATGAGCTATATTCAATGCCTGGTGACCAAAGAAGACCAGGCGAAAATGAACAAGGTGGATGTACCGTGCCTGTTCAACGAGGCACAACAGGCACTGAATTGGGTAAGGCATCATTACGCTATTTCGACCTTTGACTTAGTCCTTGATATTTCTCATATCTTCTTCCTTTTATCCTTTCACAGGCCTCGGTACTCCATCACGAAAGCTTTCTTCGGTACCGGACCGAGGTTAACCAGCTAGAGGCTGAGGTCAAGGAGCTTGCCGAGAAAAAAGACATGTATATGCTTCACAGTGAGCAACACGAAGGGGTCGTCAAGAATCTCCAGGCCGAGTTGGATGCGGCTCAGAAAGAGCATGCCAACTTGGTCGAAAAGGTAAAGTTTTTCGAGTTAGAAATAAAGACTTAGCCATGGCGACTAACGACCAAACCTCGCAGATCCAGCAGAAGATTGACCGGATCGACCAACTCCGAGCTGAAATGAATGAGATCCAAGCCATGACCGATGTTTGGAAAGGCAAAATGGACCGGCTGGCTTCAGAGAAGGAGAAGGCCCAGGCACAGCTGGCGTCGGTAGAGGTTCAACTCCGAGTGGCAAAAGAGAAGGCCGATGCACGAGCTCAACAAAATGAAGACCTTCAAGCTCAACTAGGATCGACCATTGCTGAATGGGATGCCCTTGGCAAGGAGCTTGAAATAACGAGGTCCAAGTTGGAAGCAACCACAGCTGATGCTGAAGAGATGGTGGCCCAGTATAGGGCTGATGTCGAAGCAGCTGAGGCTCGCTTGAAAACTACCGCCGAGTACGTGAGGCGGCTATCTCGAAGAGATCCATACCCGAAACTTTGACCTGTCGACCAAGATCGAGGATGCGAAAAGGCTTGAGGTCAAGGCCAAGAAGCTGGCTGAACCCGAGGATGAATAAGGCTCTGAGGGCTCCGACGAACCCGAAGATGAAGAAGGCCCCGATAGCTCTGGTGACGAGGCGAGTTCTGGTGAAGATCAGGCGTAGGTGCCTTAGGAATTTTTGTCTTTGTTTTGCATCTTGTATATTTATCTTGTTAAGGCCGTTTTCATTGGCCTTTGTAAAGACATTCTGGAATGTATATATAAAAAATTTTCCCGTTTGGCAATTTTCATGTCTATTACCTTTA
The DNA here is from genome assembly GCA_002018475.1 of Nicotiana obtusifolia. Classification (NCBI taxonomy): domain Eukaryota; kingdom Viridiplantae; phylum Streptophyta; class Magnoliopsida; order Solanales; family Solanaceae; genus Nicotiana; species Nicotiana obtusifolia. Next base: position 63,603 of record MCJB01047976.1, on the reverse strand, counting down.
ACATCCTTTTTTCAATTGCAAAAATTTCAAAGCTTTAGCACAGAATAAAACGTAGTAATAAGTCATTTTACGGAGGTCCAAACAAGACTTCTCATCGATACAAGTTTTGCTTGAAACTTATGGGGGCTGGGAGTGACCAGAAGCTTTCCCTAAGATGCTTGTTTAAATGTTTTAGACTATAATTTTTCCGAGGGTAACCTTTGAACAGGTTTGGAATTTTGTTGAATTCCTTTTATTTTGATTACGGGCTTCGGACGTCTCCGAACCATTTTTAGGGTGGTTGTAGCCTTTTAGATTTGGGCGCTACCTAATAGGTCTTGTGCCTCCGGGTTTCGATAACCCGAGCCGCCTGAACTTATCAAAGACACAAGTCCCCGAGTGGGGGTAGCCCTCTGGGCTCGGATAGTGGTGGCCCTTGGGCTCGATAGTTCTCGAGTAGGAATAGCCCTTAGACTCAATACTTTTAAGAAGCAAAAAATGTTTGTTAGTAAGGTAGAAACTTTCTTTCATTTCTATGCGTAACGTACAAAATTGTATAAAAGCTCGTATTACGACCGGTATGACCTACGCGGGCACGGTTCATTTGACAGTTTGGCCCTTACAACGAATCCTAACCACCGAGCACAGAGTTTCCTTCCTTGCTAAAAATCATGACCCGAGGGAGATGGCCCCTATTATTCGAGGTCGATCTTTGAATGGACTCGAAAATTATTGATGCGACCATTGACTCCGATTTAAAACTGGTCTTCGACTTTAAGTTAGCACGATTTATTGTTACCTCGTTAAAAACCTTATCAAAAAACTAATTTGGAACAAAATTGGTTCAAGGGAAAAAGAGTGCAACGCGTGCTTTCAGGCTTAATCATCTGCATTCTTCTTTAGTAATAGTATCGTTTCAAGTTGGTCACATTCCAGTTGTTTGGTAGCAATGTGTCGTTTCCCCCTTCGACTCTGCCTGCCCGTTCCCACTAGGGTGATAAGGTGTTGACAAGATCTTTTTGATCTTATGGTCCTCGAAAAATTTGCTTACCTTATTGCCGATAAACTGCTTCCCGTTATCACATACTATCTCGGCCGGTATACCGAACCGACATATGATGTGTTCCCAAATGAAGTCGATGACTTTTCCTTTTCGTACCTTCACGAAGTCTTGAGCTTGAACCTGTTTAAAGAAATAGTCTGTCATAAATAGTATAAATTGAGCCTTACCGGGTTCTCATGGTAGGGTACCGATGATATCCATCCCCCACTTCATGAACGGTCAGGGCAACCAGACTGAGTGTAGTAACTCCTCGGGTTGATGAATCATTGGTGCATGCCTCTGACAGCTGTCCCATTTTCGCGCGAACTCCTTCTCATCTTTCTCCATGTCGATCCAGTAATAGTCAGCCTTGATTATCTTATGAACCAACGATTCTGCCCCTGAATGGTTTTCGCAAGTGCCTTCATGAACTTCCCTCAAAACATATTTGGTGTCTCCCGGCCCCAAGCATATGGCGAGAGGGCCATCAAACGTTCTTCTGAATAGAATATTATCTTCAGACGGGCTAAACCTGGCTGCCTTCGTGCGCAGAGTTCTCGATTGTTTGGGATCCGAGGGCAGCTTCCCGGTCTTCAAGTAATATATATACTTGTTTCTCCAGTCCCAGGTTAAACTTGTTGAGTTTATCTCGGCATGGCCTTCTTCCACCACCGATTTCATGAGTTGTACGACCGTTCCCGAGCTGAATTCATCGTCATAAACCAATGACCCCAAGTTATCCAAAGCATCGACTTCACTATTTTAATCCCGGGGCACGTGTTGTAGAGTTCATTTCTTGAATCGATGTAGTGTTACCTGTAGTTTATCCAAGTATCTTCGCTTACGTTCCTCTTTCACTTCGAATGTCCTATTAACTTGATTTACCACAAGGAGGGAATCACATTTAGCTTCGATCCCTTCAGCCCCATGCTCTTAGCCAATTCGAGACCTGCAATCATGGCCTCATACTCGGCCTCATTATTAGTCAATTTCGCAGTTCTAATAGATTGCCTAACTATGTTACCCGAGGGCAGCTTTAACATGATGTCGAGTCTGGACCCTTTTGTGTTCGAGGCACCATTTGTAAAGAGGGTCCAGATCCCCAGGAGGTCCTCGAGGTTAACAACAATTCCTTTTCGACTTCGGGTATTAAGGTCGGCTTGAAGTCGGCCACGGAGTTTGCTAAATTTGAGATTTGATGGCAGTTCGGGGTCGATATTCGATATTGTACCCACTAATTTCTATGACCCACTTGGCCAACTGTCCCGAGAACTTGGGTTTGTGCATTATGTTCCTCAATGGGTAAGTAGTTACAACACATATAGGATGTCATTGAAAATATGGCTTTAACTTCCTAGAGGCGCTTAGCAAAGTAGCGTCAATTTCTCCAGGTGAGGATACCTTGTTTCAGCCTCGCCTAGAGTCCTACTAACATAATATATAGGAAATTGCGTACTTTCCTCTTCCCGGACTAAGACTCCACTTATTGCTATTTCGGATACCACTAAGTACATGTACAACTGCTCGTCTGCCTTCGGAGTATAAAGCAAAGGTGGACTCGAAAGGTACCGTTTGAGTTCTCCCAAAGTTTGGTGGCACTCCAGGGTCCATGAAAAGTTATTCTTCTTTTTCAACAATAAGAAGAAACGATGGCTCTTATTGGAGGACCTTGATATGAACCGACCTAGGGCGGCTATACGCCCGGTTAACCTTTGAACGACCTTGACATTGTCCACTACGGTGATGTCTTCTATAGCTTTGATTTTGACGGGATTGATCTCGATTCCCTGGTTGAACACCATGAATCCGAGGAACTTCCCGGACCCGAGAACGAATGCGCATTTCTCTGGGTTCAGCTTCATATTGTATTTCTTCAGTATGTTGAACGTTTCCTGCAAATGTTCCAAATGGTCTTCTGCTTACCATCGCCTAGTTCTACTTTAGTCCAAATGGTATTATGTTATAATAATAGGTGTCGTATTTAGTGATTAAGGAAGTCTTTTTTGGTCACCCCGGTCCATCCGGATCTGGTTGTACCCAGAGTAGGCATCGAGAAAGCTGAGTATCTCGTGGATGGCCGTCGCATCGATCATGCGATCGATGTTAGGCAAAGGAAAAGAGTCTTTAGGGTATTCCTTGTTTAAGTCTTTATAGTCTACACACATTCACAATTTACTTTCTTTTTTAGGCACTACTACTATAATAGCTAACCAATCTGGGCACTTAACTTCCCTAATGGAACTTATTTTAAGGAGTTTGGATACCTCATCTTTGATGAATGCGTGCTTAACTTCGTATTGTGGCCTCCTCTTCTATTTAACCGATTGGAGCTTCGTGTTCAAGCTCATCTTGTGAGTGGTTATTTCTGGCGGGATCCCTTTCATATCAAGGTGGGACCAAGCGAAACAATCTATGTTAGCTATAAGGAATTCAATGAGTTTCTTCCTGAGCTCGAGGGTTAGCCCCGTGCCCAGGTATACCTTCCGATTGGGCAAGTGCTCGATCAATCTGACTTGCTCTAGCTCCTCAACCGTTAACTTGATGGTATTGGAATCACCAGGGGCTATAAACGACCTAGGGACTCCCTAATCATCATCCTCGCCTGTCTCCTGCTTTATGGTTCGATCCGGGCCGGTGTAGGTGATTGCTATTTGGTTTCTTCCTTGGTAGCCAAACTCAAGTTCTTTGATGTCGATAGTGCAGATATCGGGGTCACCTAATCGACAACGAATATTTTCGAATAGAGCATTGTATCTCGTATCCCCTTTGATTACGTAGAACTTTATTTCCTAAACGATTCCGGTGGTGTTTATCGGCAGGTCTATCTCCCATTAGTATTCTTGCATGCCATGTTAAATCCATTTAAAACTCGGACTGTAGGCACTATTTGGTCTTTTAGACCTAGCTGTTCCACGACCATCGATTTGACGATATTGGTCGAGCTACCTGGATCAATTAACACACGCTTAACTAGAGATTTATTTATGAGTACAGATATTACCAGTGCATCATTATGTGGTTACATGATGCCTTCAGCGTCCTCGTCGTTGAAAGATACGGTTCCCTCTGGTACATAATCTCGTGTTCGTTTTTCCCTTGTAATGGACACCTTAGTGCGCTTTAACATCGGCCCTTGGGGGATGCCAACTCCACCAATGATCATGTTAATGACGTGCTGAGGTTCCTCTTGATCAATTTTCTTGTTGGAGTCCTTATTCCTGAAGTGATTTTTGGCTCGATCACTCAGAAATTCTCGGAGGTGTTCGTTATTGAATAACCGGGCTACTTCTTCTATCAATTGTCGGCAGTCTTCGATTCTGTGGCTGTGAGTACCATGATAGTTGCACATTAGGTTGGGGTCCCTTTGGGCAGGATCGGATTGCAATGGTCGTCGCCACATAGTATCTTTGATTTGTCTGATGGCTGATACGATGTCGGCGGCATCGACAAAGTTGTACTCTGATAACCTTGGTGCCTCCGTAGACCCAATGGGTCGCATCCGGACCCATTACCCTTTCGATCTCCATTGTATGATTGATACCGATCTCTGTTCGATCTTGGTTCATGATCGATGGCTCGTTTGGATCTGGCACTAGTTTTGACGGGATAAATGGACCCGGAAGGGGCCCCGAGCTGACCATCTTCGACCCAAATTTTTGATTGGAACTTGTTATGGACGTCGGCCCAAGTTACCATTGGGTATTCTCTCAAATTTTGTTTCAACTGCTGCGAAGCCAATGAGCTTTGGGGTTGAGTCCTTGGGTGAACGCCTGAATGGCCTAATCGTCTGCGACCGGAGGCAGATCCATCCATTCCATTTGAAAACTCGACATGAATTTCCTGAGCATCTCGTTATCTCTTTGCTTTACTTTGAAAAGGTCTTACTTCCTTGTCTTGACCTTGATGGCCCCGGCGTGCACCTTCACAAAGGCATCTGTAACCATAGCAAACGAGAATAGAATTAGGGGGTAAATTGTGGTACCATATCATAGCTCCTTTTGACAAGGTCTCTCTAAACATTTTTAGCAGAACGGATTCGATTTCGTTATCTTCCAAGTCGTTCCCCTTGATGGAGCACGTGTAGGAGGTCACATGTTCATTTAGATCAGTTGTTCTATTATACTTCAGAATTTCGGGCATACGAAACTTCTTTGGGATCGACTTCAGAGCTGCAGTATCAGTGGTGCTCTTTGGATTTGATCGACCCTGGAGTTATAGTTCTCAACTTTTTTGTCGTTGGCTTCGATTTTGTTTTCTTCTGATTCCACCCATTTTGTCAATTCTCAAGCATCTTTATTATCTCAGGGTTGGTCCCGGGTTTTGCTTCACCCGGCCTTTCTGTGGCCGGTTCATTTCTCAAGCGTTTTCCCGAGATTGTTCGGGCTCAACTCTGCTGGGGGCGCGACTTTGGTTCTGCAATTCGGTTATCGCTTCCTGTTGAGCCTGTAACATTTTGAAGATCACCCGAGTTGATCCCATCACCTACATCGTCGTATGTACTTCGTACTATCGACCGGGTCTGCCCGCGAATGCTGTTTTTTGGGTCAGTAGGCAAGTTTTCTTCGATAGCCACATGTGAGTTAGCATCGATCTGATCCGCGACTAGGACTCCATTGGGGTCAACATGGGCCATCTCGTTGCTGGGCACCACGTCGTTGTTCTCGCCATGGTGGCCGGACTCAGCATCAACGTTCAAATGGGCAGATTGGGAGTTTGACATTTTTAATTGACCTGGAATTAAAAGCTCAAATAACAAGTGTAAAATAGAGTATGTTATGGAAATTTGTATCAAATTACTACTATTATCCTTAGCCCCACGGTTGGCGCCAAACTGTTTACCCTAAAAATGGATAACAATTGAATTTATATGTGATTTTAAGGATATGCGAATCAATTCAATACAAATGATAAATAATGTTAGATTGAACAGATAAATGATGTAATAAATTGTCAAACCAATTAAGGAGAGTGATCCTAGACTCAGTAATGGCTTAATGTAATGCTTGCCTTCGATCCCGGGCTCACAACAATGAAGAGCTGATGAACAAAAGTAAGAACTTTGAATAGCAGAGAAAATAAGAGTATATTCCCTTGATATGCGTGTTACAATGTGTCTATGTATAATAATCTTTCCCCTTTATATAGTAGGGGAGTTTTACCCGAACTACAATTCTAAGAAAGGTAAAAATCTTCCGTCACGCCGATCACTGATACGAGAAGAGATTCGCGTTGTGATATCCGGTTGCGTACGGATATCACGGCGCTTTGTTAGTCGTGTGCAGCTGATTGGTGATGCTCTCCGAAGTCTCAACTCTTAAATTGGACCTCGAGGATATGGCCCCGATATCCCCGATGGCAGGTGTTTGCCGGATCCCTGATAGAAAGGGTTCTTCGTTCTGACTCCGATACGTTACGGTCATCTTCCCACTCCGCTCGCCGGGAAGTCTGGTCATGCGATAGGCTCAACTTTACCCGTATACAACGTGTTATTTTATCAATGCCGACATTGATCCAAAACTGCTGTTTCTACCGTTAGCTAGAAGTACACGTTGATTTTTTTCTTTTAGGTTTTGCCCCTCAAGTTTTTTGCATGTTTGGGTCCAATTCCAGAAATTTATCATGTGCTCTGTTCCTCTCACGTATCAGAATCGAAGAGGGTCGAAGGGTGAGGAATGAGAAATTAAAGAGACGAATTTATTGAATAATGAATAATAAAGGGAAGCAAGAGTTGGAAGAATGAGAACAAAAAGATATGAACTGTTTTTTTTTTTTTTAAATTGACTTCATGTAGAATGATTTAAAAATACTATTAGATCACATAAAAAATAATTATATATAATTGTTCACAAAAAATGGGATTAGCAACCACGAAAATGGAATTAATTATCTGATAGGTGAAACCACAAATTTTGCTAAGGGTTTCAAACTATTAAAAAACAACATGAAAAAATTAGAGAGATTCAAAATTTATTATATATACCAAAACAATAATTTGGACATTAAATATAAAATATAATTTTTAGGGCAAAATGGATTCCAATGAATTTCCTAGCTAGGTCTGATCGTGATAGCAGGTTAAGCAATGTGCGTGCATTTATATAAGTTGAATCCTAACAAAATTTAAGTTTGGTTTCTACAACTATGGTAATATTATTGGTTGAATTATGCCAAATGAAAATGATAGCTGGCTTGAATATTAATAATTGTACAGCTTGATATGAGTGATGTGCAAAGCAAGAAAGTTAAAAGGAAAAAAATAATAATAAGGGTTTGCCCCTCCAACCCATGCCCTATTGAAACCCCAAAAGAACAGTCCTATTGCCCTTTCAACCTACAGTAATATGGCAAGATATGGAAAGAAGAGACCTTTCTCTAAAAGGATAGAAATATTTCTTTGATTGAATTGTGAGCCGCGTGTTTTTGTTCTATGCATAAACATTCAATCCTTTAGTACATGCCATTAAGTTATTTTTTTTCTTTTCTTGTACTAGGAGTAACATTTTTATTCTTGATATTTCCAATTAAGTCCTTCTTTTCCCTATAAAAATATCCACCTCTCCAATGTTTCTGGACTGCAAAATAAACCTAGCTTAGCCACCAACCTATGAACCAAGACCTTCGTAATCTTCTCAAACTCTTCTTAGTTTTCTTCATTTTCTTTTATTTCTAGTATTTGCTACCTTGGTGCTTACTCTGGTATGTGACCAGCCTCTTGTCTTTGTTTTCTAAACTTTATTTACTTCGTCTGTTACAAACTTTAATCATGAAATTAATTCTTTATTAAGAAAGTTTTAAACTCTTGCGTTGACAACTTAGATGATGAAACTTACCTTTGTGTGGTCCTAAAGTCCGAAGTATACTCTTTTTGGTAATCATGCGATTTTCGTTTATCTTATGATCACTTTCTGCATTACCATGCAAGTACCTAATTATCTAATTTTTTTCCCCCTCATTTTGTAATCTGTTCATATATGGTAGTAATTGTTTGGATTCTTTCTTTTATTACACAGGTTAAATGTACTATTAAGCTCAAGACATGCTCTGGTGAAGTCTAGGAACCTCTCACGGCAGCCAAACCAAGTAAGTCAGTAAGAAAAATGATTACACCAAACTTCAGCACTCAGCAGATGCATCTCCTTCTGCTCAATTCCTTTATTTTCTGACTTCTTTTAAGAACAAAGACTTACTCTACAACAGGAAAAGTAATTTTTTTTTTTTTTTTGAAGAATACATGTGTTTATGAGAGTCTAGTACATTTTGCAAGACAGTATTTCCTAATCCCCCAGCATTTGTTATATGAGCGTTACGTTGATATGGTCTAGCTGCTCATAAGGTCAAGTTTTAGCTTCTTGGCCATATTTCAGTACAAGAACATGGAGGAGAGCTTTTACCTTATTAAGATCGATACAATCATAAGATCACTTTAATTGTCATAGCTTTAATTAACAATAGGAGTAGTTCGTTCGATGAAAATCTTGTATGTTATGTCCAAAGCAGGTACATCTATAATTAGCTTGCATAATAACGTTTTCCGATTCAAATAAAAATTATGTTTTGGAATTATATTGATCAAACAAAACAACGACTGATCAGTGAAGCATAGCATCAATTAAATTGAAAAGAAAGTACAACGACTAATAAGTAGTGTATTTTCACCTCTTAGCTTACGAGAATGAATCTGTCTAATAAATCTCTACCACACTTCAAAGCGGCTTTACATATGTACCTTGAACAAGGCATATTTTGAAGCAGTATCAATCAAGTACAATTATTGACTACTGTACTAGCCTGCTACAGCTAGCTTGTGTGGTTCTCCCTTCCAATTGATTCACACAGCTCTAGCATTATATGTAACATCAGACGATTATAGTGATTAATAGTGAATATATCATGATGGGTCGATCACTGTACCTTAGGTTTTTAAAGGGTAGTTCGGTGCACTAAGCTCTCGCTATGCACGGGGTTCGGAGAAGGGCCGGACCACAAGGGTTTATTGTATGCATCTCTACCCTGCATTTTTGCAAGAGGCTGTTTTCATGGCTTGAACCCGTAACCTTTTGATCACATGGCAACAACTTTACGCTAAGGTTCCCCTTCCTGATCACCCTAGGTTACTGAAGAATAGTCCTCACTTATTCTTGATGACCAAATAAGATAAGTAAGTTTTTACCGAACTGATAATTATGCTGCAATTTAAAGCTTAAACATCTTTCATAATCCAAATGTAAAAATTAACCCTTAACTCCCTTCCGCTCTCCAGAACATCCCAGGGAAAGAAAGAGAGGAAAACTTTTAGAAAGGGAAGAGACTAGCTATAGGTAGTTCAACATCAATAAAGCATGTTTGTACACAGAGGCTGACCCATGTGTATGGGGGGAATCACCGGACCCTGTAATCCTGTACATATATATACGTATATACTTTGAAAATGATTACTTTAAAGTATTTGATATCCTCGATACTAAAAGTCTTTAGTGGAAACCCATGAAAATCAATACTCATATATGCTTGAATATTAACCGATTTTTTAGAAACATGTCTACTTTAATTTTGATATGTAATTAAATGGGTCCCTGTTGTTCGCTGCTCATTGCACAAGGTTAATTTCCTGCTCCCTCATCGTCCTCCTTCCTACGTAGAGGACAGGTATCTTTTTTGTCTCCACGGTCCTTGAAACCGGCCATGACCTAAAAAGATATTGAATCAGAAGTTAGTTAATTCACAGAAGCAGGAAAAGAAAGAGAAAAGGGGAAAAGCCTCTTCCTCATCTTCTCTGCTCCTTTTTTCTTTTTGGTCCCGAATATTTGCCAATTAACAAAAATGGATGCTATACAGTCAGTCAGACCTCTGTATAACAGTATCGCTAGCCAATTCTTTATGGAACCAATTTTTATGCTATGTTATATATGTTCTCTAAAATAGCATTTCGTTATAATAATAAAAAAATTCGAAACAATTGAGATTATACTATAGAGAGGTTTGACTATACTTACAGATATGGTGTGCTCTTAACGAACATCGATCATCCTTTTCTTTTTCAGATATTAGGTATGGGAGAATCGCCTGATCCTCCTTTTGAGGAGACATACAAGAAACTTTTTGACGACATAAGAATTGCAAAGGCCTCAAACATCAATTACCACAACCTCTTTGTTGTAGAGGAATGCGAGTTGCCATTGATAGATCTTGCGCTATTAGATGGAGGAGATTTTGAGATGGAAGAATGCAAGAGAAAGATAGCTAAAGCTTCACAAGAATGGGGTTTTTTCCAAGTGGTAAACCATGGGATTTCACATGATATATTGACAAAAATGAGAATGGAGCAAATCAAGCTTTTCAAGAAGCCATTCCATGAGAAAATGAATGAAAAGAATCACAAATTCTCCAAAGGAAGTTACCGTTGGGGAACTCCTTCAGCTACTTGCCTTCAACAAGTTTCTTGGTCCGAAGCTTTCCACGTTCCTCTCACTGATATCTCTAATTCAAGTGATCTAAGCAGCCTCAGGTACTAAAAGTACTCTTTTAATTGTTAGCTTTGATCTCTCTCTCTCTCTCTCTCTCTCTCTCTCTCTCTGTGTGTTTCCTCTTTGCATTATATGTGTACTGAAGGAGATGAGGTGGTTGTGTCACTTTGTGCACTCTTTGAGTAGTTGTGCAATTAACATATAGAAACAGCATCAGCACCACATGGCAATATGGCATACCAAAATAAGACAAGTATTTCCCATACTATATATGCTTTATTGGAGTATTATCGTTTGGAGTTTAGGATGGTGTGAAAACTATTCACACGATTAGGTCGAGTATAAGGGAAATATAGTAGGTTGAGTATGAGGTAATTATACTTTATACGTAAAAAGATATTTTTATAATGTCAATGTATATACTAACTTAAATCCTATTGGTTAAGAATAATAACCATATATTATTAGATAAATCCATTAATTAATACGGAAATGTAAGTACATAAAGTGAGGATATACGTGATAACATTACAGACAGTAACGTGTTATATAATGGTTACTAGTTGGCTTCCAATAATGTGTTCTTAAAGTAGGTTCAGACTTGGGCCAAACAAAGTAGTTTCCTACTTATAGAAATTCTGGGAGTTGCCGACTCAGAGAGAAGTGAATCATCTTAGGAAGTTTATTAGTAATTGAAAAACTTTTGTGGTAAATGGTTATGGCATTTTGGGAAATATGTCTAAGTTCTCAACTTCTTGTCCTCATAATGTTGGACCAGGTGATGACGTTAACTATTAATTGACGATAATATTCAATTAGTGTATGATTATTATAACTTCCTTATGGGTCAATTTATTTTTTGGCTCTTGTTTTTAATTTTATAATTTTACTTTTTTTTTTTACACATAAGAAATTTATTTTTACACGTAAAAATCTATCTTTTACATATAAAAAATCTAAAAAAATTATTTTTTTAAATTCAAAATTATAAAGGGGCATGATAGACAAAAGTTATGTCAGTTTTAAGGAGAGAAAGACCAATGGCCCATTCAAATTTAAGGCTGTTCGAAGTCCATTCGGCCAGAAAATAATCATCATTCGAACATAAAAAAATGAGCCTTGATATTAATATACAGACGACCATAACAACAATTTTCAGTGGTCAAACACGAATTTGCAGCATAAGAATTACCTTAGACATTGCTCATGGAATAATTCAAATTTTCATTTCCAGGATTTTTTGGACTAGATTTATTTTCATTTCCTAATAGTTGTCTTGTGTGGTGACTGGTGACTAATTAAGTTGCTTTGTGGTAGTTACTTAGATCGAAGTTGCTTCTCCTTGTGGATTTTTCGTTTTGTCCAGAAATAAGCATTAACTATGGTCTTCGAAAAAACTTAAATTAGAGAACATACATCATATTTGTGTAAACTATAATCTTCGAAGTATCGATTTGAATACCAATTTAATTAGCATTAGCAACTTAAATTAGAGAACATATATACATTATTTTAATTTAGGTCTTTATTAATTAGAAGAACCAAGTAATCACGAGCAATGTTTTAAAAGGTTTTTATGGGACTCGTCTCGGGGTTCGCCTCGGGACTAGGCACTATCAAAACGCCTTGAGACTCATGCGTAAGACTTAGTTCTGTGAGGCTTACGCCCCCAAGCGCCGGACGGTGTGTCCTAAACACGCTTAACGCTCAACGCTCGGCACTCACCCGACATTTCTTATGCAAATCATGTGTTGAATTCACAAATTTGCACTGTTGACTCTCAAAATTCTTTAACAAATGAATGATTAAAGTTATTTTTATCTATAGAAATATGAAAATTGTGAATAACTAATAACGAACTATATTATTAGATATTTACTAATTGAGAACATTGTGAATATCATTTGAATATTTCTTCTAAAAATAGATAATCAAAATATTTTTTAACTATTTGAAAGTCAAGAGGTTGGAGTTAATTTATATTTCACGGTAACTTTAACAGTATTGTATTACTTATACTTGTATAACATGCTAAATATCTTATTTTATATGAGTTTCTTTAATTCTTTTTAGTTTTCTTGAACTTTTAATGTATTTTTTATATTTTTATTGTGTTATATTACTATATTATTAATTCATAAACTTAAAAAATTAGAGACCTGTGGGTCTTACACCCCATGTCTCGAGACTTTTGCGTAAAACGTCCCGCCTCACACCCTCGCTTTTTAAAACACTGCTCACGAGTGCCATTATGATCTATAGATGTGGGTTTCCTATCCCTGTTTGTATATATTAAATGATTGAAATACCTCTACAAAACACGACTCTTCAATATTTTCTATGCCTGCTTATCCAAAGCTTGATAATTAAAGAGATTTATGTATTCACCTCATTCTAGGTAGAAAAAGGGTTAATTCATCAAATCAAAAGAGTAAAAAGACAAGTCCCCTATGAATGTTGTCTGACTCAAAAGATCCTAAATGTGGTGAGACAAACCCCGCAAAGTGCATATGTTTCTGGTCGCAAAACCTGACACAGCTTCTTAATTACATTTGGATGTGGGTATGAAGATGGGGTTTTTAGCAGAGATTAGCCTTTATGACCCACAATTTTTTACGCTATCACCCAAAAGAAATCTACATATATATGTAACCATTATGAGTTAAAGTTATATTGTATTAACGGTATAAAAATATTTATATTATCATGTCAGTACTTATCAAGTAATTACATGTAATCTATATATATATGTTGGGTATTAAACAGTACCTTGATAGAAATGATAATTTACACCACTGAGTGTCTGCTTGATATTGATAAATCAATGCCTTGGATTGTAGTCCTTACCTTTTTTACCCTTTGATGAACTCAGCTCCACAATGGAACAGTTTGCGACAACACTGTCTGAATTAGCACATAAATTAGCAAGAATATTGTCGGAGAAAATAGGATATAAGTCGAAATATTTCAGCGAAACATGTTTGCCAAGTACTTGTTACCTTCGGATGAATAGATATCCAGCATGCCCTCTTTCCCCACAAGTCTTTGGATTAATGCCACACACTGATAGTGACTTCCTTACAATATTGCACCAAGATGATATTGGAGGGTTGCAGTTGATAAGAGATGGGAAATGGATCTCTGTTAAGCCCAATCCTCAAGCACTTATCATCAACATTGGAGATTTGTTTCAGGTAATTACAAATCAATTTTACTTGATTTCCGTACATTTTAACTTGTTATAACATGTCATTTATTATATATATATAAACACACTACACTAGGCTTATTGGTCATGCATGTTGGATATGCTTTAGTCGTGTTACTCTAAGTCTCTTTCTTTCTAGAAGCCTATTAACTTCTATCAGAGATTTTTGTGCAGTAGAAATATAGAGGCCTTTTACTACTCGTTATTTTTATTCTGTATAACTCGGCCTGGGATGAATTTAAATGGAGAATTTGGTCAATCGGAGATTTATGTAGGTGACTTCCACTTGTTTGGGACTAGGCATTAATGTAGTTATTGTATTACCGAATTAGGCTTATTATATAGAACTAATTGTTGATGTAGGCCATTTGAACACGTTGATGTAAAAAGAATTACTGTCAGATTTGGAGATTAAACTCATTAAGAGTTCCTTTACTTTGACATCAGTAACCCATTTTGACTTTCTTGAGCAATGAAGATTGAAGAATTCCACTTCCACGTATCTCCTGCATAAAATCAATGGGAATCTTCTGTTAAAATATTCACTTAAGTTTCCTTATGCAGGCCTGGAGCAATGGTGTGTATAAAAGTGTAGAGCACAGGGTTGTTACTAATAAAGCAAAAGAGAGATTCTCAACTGCATTTTTCTTGTGTCCATCCTATGACACTGAAATACGGAGTTGTTTTGCGCCTCCTGTTTATAGAAGATTTACCTTTAGAGAATTCAGACAACAAGTCCAAGAGGATGTCAAGAACTTCGGTTATAAAGTAGGTTTGCCTAGGTTTCTTGTATCAAGTCATTAAACTCAAAAAAGTTTGTAGTAAACATTCATATATAGTCACATTTGACCTTTTAAATAGTTTAAGGGGAAAACAAGTATAAGTCCATTTTTCTCTTTTTGCGTTTTAATTTTGAAGAGGTTCATATTGTATGCTCCCCATGTAAGTATTACCTTGTACCCTTTAAGCAAGTAATGAGTGTGAGCTAATAATACTTAATATATTTTGATATACTATATATACATATTAGTGGAAATGATATTAATAGTCTTGCTTTATGATGGTGATCTGCAGCTTCTTTTTTCTTTTTACTTTTCTTTTTGTTTTTTTTACAACTCTAAAAGTACTTGGAAGTAAGAAAATTATTTAAGTAAGGAGCAACAAATAACAAGAGCAAAAGGCTGGGATTTTGGCATGGTGTGACAACTTAGCCACATAATTGGCAGAAAAAAAAAGTCTTAGTTATAGATATTGACATCAAGTAAAGTGTATATCAAAATGTATATCACAACTTTATTTTTTTCTATGTATATCAAAATATATATCACAACATTATTTTTTTATTATTGTTTATCTAAAATATAAAATTATAAATATAGTTATCTATAATTTATTGTTGTCTCTACATCCAAGTGTATAACAGATAAATACCTATATTTTTTTATATATCACACTGTATAACACACCAAATAACGTGTATACCAAAATGTATATCACAAGTCACAACTTTATATTTGTTCTTTGTGTATTAAAATGAACATAAAAAACAATTTTCCATCCTTGTATATTTCAATGCAAAACATATAATTTCTTATAGATATACATAAATATATATGTTAGAAATATATTGATATTACAAAATGAGAATTCCCTAAAATAAAATCAAATCTCAAAAGAAGAGGGGCGGGGAATTTTGGGGAAGGGGGCAGCAAACTTATTTTATTTTTATTTTATTTTATTTATGTAAAAAACAAGACCTCCCAAGAAACGGCTATAGTTGACGGATTCTGCAACTTGTGGTCTTTCAAAGAAGAACGGAGGAGACAGGGGCACCGGGGCAGTGAACAAGAAGAGGGAGGGAGGAGGCAGCAAATTGATGAGAGAATTTTTTTTTATTTTTTATTTTTTTGGGATATGACTATATAATGCCAATTGTTCGGGTCAGTCTTTGCAAAACTTAATATAAAATTACAAATTTGTCAATTCTTCTTATGTGTTGTCATCTGATGTCATTTTCTCCAAAAGGTTGTAGTGTTGTAGACAGACGGATATGGGCTATGAGGCCCAAGTTTGTTCAGTGGCCCATTACTACATGAAGCTCAAGTTGCAAGTCAAACAAAAGCCAAGCATTTTCACCGGTTGTTCTTTTTAAAGGTGGTGTTTAATTTTGTTCCTATTTAAAATGTTCAGTAAATATAGACACCCGTTCTTCTTCTCCATTTTTCTTTCCTCCTCTTCTTCTTCCAATAAATTATGAGCATACAATAAAATTAGAAAAATGACAATAAATTAAAGACTCAGTGCTTATTCGGATTGGTTAGGTTGGAAAAAATTGAAGAGGATCATTGTTTGATTTTGTGGAGCTTAAATACAAGTTGAAGACATAAAGAAATAACTTATAACTTTTGAATTTAAATAAGTCATAAGATTTATATGACAAAAAATTTACAATTAAATTGTATTTAAATATAAAAATATATATTTTTGGGATCAGACTGATAAAAGAAAATAATGGAGTAATTGGTTAAAAATTTATTTAACCAATTTATTAATTAGTTTCCCTTATATAATCAAAATTAAGTAAAGCTTTTCGTATTAAATTTCAATTATCTAGAATAAAGAATATAACCTATATCAGAAAAACTAGAATGATTGACATTATATTGCACGAACCTTATTGAAATCATAAAACTTGTTGAGCTGATTTGACTGAAAGGAGAAGTCAACGATTTAAGGACAGAAACGTCAATTTGCCCATATAGAAGCAGCCTTCATATACAAACGCAATCTGAGTTTGTCGGAGACGGAGATTTAAAAAAAAGCCGACGACCGGAGATGGCGGCAAGAAGAGCGATGATCCAGTGGTTTGCGCTCACAGTAACAATAGTGCTCTCCCTTCTGATTCAGCCTTCTTCCTCCATTTACTGTGATGAAGATGACTGTTACGATCTCCTTGGGTAACCAATTCTCCCAATTACACTATATATCCTTTTTAAATTCATTTTCTTCATTATTTTTTCACTTAATTATTTTTTTTTTTTGAAATTTTGATAGGGTGACTCAGAATGCCAATGCTTCTGAAATCAAGAAAGCTTATTACAAGCTCTCTCTGAAACAGTAATTTTTTTTTCTTTCTCCTATTTCTGTTTATATTCTTATCATTTTTTTGGTTAATTTGGAAGTTGTTGATAATTTTGTTGTTTAGTCATCCAGATAAAAACCCCGATCCAGAATCAAAGAAGTTTTTTGTCAAAATTGCAAATGCTTATGAGGTAATCAATATTCTGGCTACAATCTATTTTTCAGGTTTTTGTTTTTCTTTTTTCTTGTTTTGCTTCAGTAATGCATCAGTTAGCACATCATATTATGGTTTCAGTTATATGTATATATTAACAAAGACGCCAATTCAAAATTCAGCACCAGCCTCCAATGAATCAAAAAAAGAGGAAAGAATTAGATGGAAGTGGCATAACTGGAGTGAATTTGGGTCAATCCTAATGGAGTGTTAATTTCATACTGTATAGAAAAATGAACTTTCTTGTGGCCCTTGGTCAGCACAATGTGTTTTCATTAAGTGAGATGCATCTGATCTAAAACCAATACTCCCTTTGTCCCCCATCAGAGGCGGATCCGGGATTTGAACTTTGTGGATTAGAGTTTGGGATTCTACCATAGCTTATTTGATTACTGGGTTCAAAATCAATGTTTTTCTTACTCATGTAGTGAATTTTTTAATACATATACATGGTATGAGTCAAAACTACCGGGTTAGTATGAACCCATAAATAATACCCTACATCCTCCTCGGCATCCCCATATTATATGAGTTGTTTGACAGTAAGATGTTAATTATTTGCTATATTAGTTGTAATGGAGTAAAATATTATAGTACTTATAACTAAAAGTTAGCTTAATGGAACATTATCTAACAGTTTGGGACGTCATATAATTGGGATGGAGGGAGTAGTATGCTTTGTGATAAATATTAAATGGCTGATTTTTCTTTGTAGATTTTGAAAGACGAATCCACGAGGGAACAGTATGATTATGCACTTGCCCATCCAGAGGAGGTTAGTTTCCATTTAGATATTGTTTGCATAAACAATTATTCATAGAATTACGATGAGGAGTCCTAGTGCTTCAATTTTTATGTCTTCGACTATCTTGGGAAATTGTATTAGACTTCTCAATTAACCGATGATAGTCAGGCTGCAGACTAATGTCTTTTATTCGTGCTTTTGAATTTTCAGTTTTTCTACAATACGGCACGGTATTACCATGCTTACTATGGTCACAAAACTGTGAGAGCCTTTTCCTATTTTCTGCCAGATATTTGTTTTCTTTTGTCCATAACACTTCATATGGGTGAAATTTTGAGGATTTGATTGATACATGTTAAGTTGATTCTATGCTCACTTAGCTGTTTGTGTTTTAAATTGTAGGATCCCCGTGCTGTCCTCATTGGTCTTCTTCTGATACTCTCATCATTTCAGTATCTGAATCAGTGGACAAGATATAATCAGGTAAAGTAACAGTACACATTCATTGCTAGGATTTCTTTCAACTTGCTACCTGCATCAGCAATCAATGGGTTAAAAAAGAGCTTTTTATTCTAGCCTGGAAACTGAAGAATGCTGTCATGACTTTTGTTTTGCTTTGATTTCTTCCATTTATTTTGGCTTTATGATTTGAAAATTCAATAGCTGAACTACAACATCGCTGGGCCAGTTCTAGCCTCCAGCCAAGGTTACTCTTATCATCCTGTTCTGTTTCACCTATTATTGTAGGATAAGAACACGATTCACCAGCACTGAAAGCTGAGCAAATAGGAACTCTTGGGATTGTTCAAGTCTTCTTCTGTGGCTAGAACGTTAGAAAGTAGTGTATTCTGAGGAGTTTAATTAGGACAACTGACAACAACAGAGAGTTGATCCATAAAGAGTTTGGAGAACAAGGAGAATTTTGTGGTGATGTTGATCCAATAGAATGTTAGAAACAAAGGCATTACTAAGATAGATCTAATTAGTAATTATCATGCCTCTATTCATATTTAGAGAAAATCAATCATAGTTTTACTACTTTCACTCTAGCTATTAACCTGTTGCAACCCTCCACCTTTTGTCGGGGCTTGGGACTGGCTATGCTTTGAAATCTTAAATGGGTAAAGTTAACGACATTGACTGTGCCTATTCCCAAAAATTTAAGAGGGAGAAGGATGAGATTCTGTGAATTCACATTAAATGCCCTTGATCTAAGGCTGCAAAAAACGCTATAGAAGCAACAAAAGCTTCAGCAAGTTGGACCACGATTCTCACAAAACTCTCCCCTATTCTGAATGAGCATCTGAAGATTCACTAGCTTCCAATTACTTATAGAAATAAGACTGATGTGAGGAAGCTACCTATTTTTTAAATTCCAAGGCGAGTAGGAGACCACATTTTTTGCAATTTTACTATTTAAATAATAGATCACCAAGATACGCTCCAAAATTCGACAGTAAATCATTAAGCATAAATCTTCATAACATGTTCTATAGCACAGCCCACGGTTTTCTACATATTCCTTTCTCACTTTTCAGCTACCTAGTTTGACTTGCAATGGAAATGGTCTTGGGTGAGTATTTTTATTTTTTAGGGGGGAGCATTGCAAAATATCAGTTGGGATCCAAAAGAAGTGCAATTTGCTGAAAGGTTACATCATGGTGAAAATAAAATAAAACAAATAAGAAGTTCTCCTTATTTTGAATTCTGGGAGATGGTAATCTCTGGCATAAATAAAATGTAGCCACCTTTCACTTCAACAAAAAGCAGAAGAGAGTGACCTATAGTTGGAGATGGAAGTAGTTTTTTTCTTCTTACTATTTCTTCGCCATGTGTTATAAATTGCGATTTCGTCTTTTACTAGGCTATTGAGATGGTCAAGAAAACACCAGCTTATAAAAACAAGCTACGTGGTTTGGAGCTTCAACGCACTGGAGGAGTTGCTAATAGGAAGAAGAGCAACAAGCAGATGGACAAGTATGAGCAGATCTCTTCGTTTATTGACTATGCAACCTGATTTGAATCTTCTGGCTTTAGCTTGACGAAATATACTTGCTTTTCATATAGGCTGTCATTCAGATTTGTTTATTTGCTAAATCTGGGTTTATCAGCCAAATTCGCTATTTGTGATCAGGAAGGTGGAGGAAGAACTTAGCAAGGAACTCAACTTGGACATAAAGGGAGCTGAAAAGCCTTCTGTTTGGGAACTAATTGGAATCCGTTTTATACTTCTTCCTTACACTCTGGGAAAGGTAGCAGCGTTTTGTGTTTTACGCATTAAAATGAAATTACAAGACATTTTGGCTTTGTCTTTTGATATCCAAATTTCCTTGTGCTTATAGTTTGTTCTGCTAGAGGGTTTAAAATAATATACTTTATGCCTATGGATATCATATATTCAGAGTTGCTGACGTTCTTCTTCTATCTTCTGCAGCTGTTGCTATGGTATGGATGTTGGTTCTGGAGGTACAGTGTCAAGCGTGCTCCATACTCATGGGAAGATGCCTCCTATTTGACACGAAGGTCTCTTAGGGTTTCTATTGACTCATGGATATCTATTGGTAAGACTAAAACTGATCTTCAAACATGTTCTATGTGTACAACCTGTGGTAGTGTTGGGTATTTGATTTGAATTAGATGAAATAGGAGAAAAAATAGTCCACTGTGTAGTTTAATTGTCTAAGCAAAAATATGGCTATAGTAAAATTTGGCCCATATGATTTGAGTATCAATCCAAGGGCGAGGTAGATCCTACCACCCTATACCCGACTCCTCCATTGACTTGCTTAATTAGGAGGAATTCCTTACAATGACCAGTGCAATTCGTTCATCTTATTGTATTCCAGAAATTGATCAAAGAGAAGATATATAACGTTCAAGATTGAAAGTAATTGATCATGGTGAGGTAGATTCAAACTTGAGGTTTGCTTTGTGCTCATATCTGAAGATGCAAAACTGGTGGATGTTATATAAAAATCTCTTATACTTTGTTGGCATATTGTAAACCATCTCTTTAATAGGTGAATTGGACCTTGAAATAAAGTTTTTATTTTCCTTTTCATTTTGATATCTACTAGGCATATTCATTCTTTCTGTTTACCTTTTCTTTTCTTAAATTGCCGGCTGTACGCTTTAGGGTTTTTAGTTATTGACTGAAATTGTAGGTTTCCGCATTGCCGTCTACGTTGGTAATCATGATCTTTAGCTATCACAGATTACTTCTTAAGGACCTTGTAGTCAGATCAGTCACTTGATTTAGGTTGCCTGCTCTGAAGCTATCAAGGCACAAGTGGTAACTTTTAAGTTCTAGAAGAAAAACAGATATAAGTGTGACAAAAGAAATATACCAAAAAGAAAAAATAATCTAAAATGCAAACAACCATAGATGTTAGCTGGCACTGGATCAATTCGCTCTGTACTTATGAAATTTCAGTGATGCCTTTTTATTCTCCAAATGCAGAATATCTGTTACCTTGGTTGAGTTAAACTGAAAAAATTTAAAAACCAACTATAAAGCACACAACATGTGTTGCTCTGTCTTCTCCACTACCTAATCTCTTTATGATCCTCCGCACTCACCCTCAATTTATTTTTGGGTTAAACTCATGCAAGACAGTTTAGGTATTAGTCGTCAATTGACATGGGCATTAATCTGAATGTATGAAAGGATGCCACAAAGTGGCAATTTTGAATAATATAAATGGCCAAGTTGAAACCAAAAAGTATTTCAGATGCCTGTGTAAATCTTAAGAAATATAAAAGTGATGAAGGCTGTATATGCCACTGCTGATGCTTTTAATGAATGTCTCCTCGACCTTTGCTACTAGGCATACTTCCGATATAGTGTTTTGATGAAAGTTTCTTTTCATTTCCTCACCGCTTATGTTTCTTCCAATGTTCATGCTTCTTTTATCAGACGAATCAACTAAGGAAGATCTTATTCAAAGACGACTTTGGGAGAAGTCCAACTTCGAAAGCTATGTGGCAGAGATGCGCAAGGAATCGAAACGCCGAAGATAAAAAGTTTTTTCTTGCTCAAGGTTATGTGCAGGATGAGACCAGCTTTGATGGAAAGTGTTTTGACACATGAAGCCAAAAGTCTAACGTTTCATTCTTGATGACAACAAAATTCTTTTGACGCCGAAAGCTTATTATATTGGTAGTATCGTCATAGAACTTGGATCATCACAGTTAGTGTCACAACTGTACTAGTATTCAGAATAACTATACAAAATACATATCGGGAAGCAATCATACTGCATTTGGAGCAACTTTCGTGGGCAAGCTTCATCTGATGAGTAACACTCTCCATTGTGATTTTGCTGATGTAATGCTAGGTTAGAATATGTGGCCGACCATCTATATGTTCTGAAAGCAGAGATAGCGTTCCAGCAGATGATGGACTTCATACTTGGCTTGGCTATGTTGTATTTGTATGTATCATATTCTTAACTGGTGAATATGATAATGCAGGTCTATCATTACCAGTTGGCAGTGTTAGCTCAACTAAACCTTTTATTTTCTATCTGCATTGACTTCATCATGCTGACCTTCAAGAACGTGTGAACTCTCCACCTCTGGTCTGGAGGGTTTGTAGAACTTTAGCAGCAGAATGGAATTAGTTTACCGGGCTAACTTCCATGGTAACGCGAGCAGTTTAACTCATCACTACCTTGTATTGGCAGTGGAATTTTGTTTACCCCCTTTTTTTTACACTCTACGTGAGCTGTTAGAAAGGGAGCCAAAAAGAATACAGGGCGACTCAGTTTTGCTAAGACCTTACATCTTTATCTTCTATTCTTGAGTCAGTTGTTTTCCAGCAATGCACCTTCTTTATTAGAATGCCCCAAGCATCTTCATCATCAATGCTCATCATCTTTTGTAACTTACTGTCCAGGGACTTGCACTCCTTAAGAAAGTCTCTAGTGTGTTTAATCAGCACTATATATGCTCAATCCCTAGACAGGCTAGTTGCAACAACAAAATCTTCTTCGAGTTGTAGAGTTGTTTCTTTTGAGCCTGAAAGCGATAAACCAGAGTGAACTTCACTAAGACAGGTGGTAATATGCCAAACCAAGATTGTCCCTTTGCAACTCTTGAATTCAACACTCTGCTGTCGGGATATCGACATCGCTTCCATGACCGGTCACAAAGTTGTAATATTGTGCTGATAGTGTATCAATTCTACTAAAGTAAGACTAGCAAGCACGAACAAGTTTAATACAAGTGAAATAACCTCCCTACCTGTAACATTTAAGAAGATACTTTGTGTAGAAGAAATATAAAGGAAAAGAGTTGTTGCTCCATCATTCTGAATACCCTTTCATATTTATACTGCTCTGAGATAGACCGTATGAACAGAACCCCAAAATCCTCTACCATATGTGCCATAAAGGAAAATGCTTAACAAGCAGTATTGGACCACAATCTAGAGACTAAAGTGGAGCAAGGGAAATATCACGTGTTTATAATGACTAATGTTCTGGTTTTGTAAGTGCGTTGTTCTTTCAAAGGATTGGACGAATCATGTTACCATTTGATTCTACTTGCTTTATTAAAAGCTGCAAGCTAAGAGAGGACGGCACCATGTTTTTTATTTGGCTTTGCTCTAATATTGCCCCTTACTTTGATCATGAGTCGAGGCTCTGATACAAGTGTCACCGATCACTTTCTTCCGTGCTTGGAATTTGGAAAGACGATGTGAGGCAATTAACCAAAAATTGAACATATGTTAGATTGCACGTACACGACTCTTTCTGGCTTCAATTAGGAGTGTTAAAATCGAACCAAACTGAAAAGTCAAATCAAACCGATTAAAAAATACGATTTAGGTCTGGTATTGAGAAGAAAATAAAATCTCAAACCAAACCGACGTATAAATATTTATCATTTATATATACTTTTAAGACTTTATATAGAATTTTCTTTAAAAATATTAGAAATACTTGAGATCCTCTCATGGGATGTAATATTTAATAGAACTATGAAGTAGATCCATTATTATTTACTTTAAATAATGTTGTATGGGTCAAAATCTATCTCTAGAATATAAGTCAAAATGACATCGGTAAAGCTTCTCCAGGTCGCCATGGGTCGAAGTGATCTAATCAACAATGAAGGTCGTGGTCGAAGAGTCATCAAGGATCAAGGTCGAGGTGGAGCACCCTTGACAGAGTTATAACGACTAATTTCAAGATAGGACATAAAGAGAATATTCTAGTGGATATTCTCTGTACTTGTACTATTAGGGTTTTTAGGAACATGTTCCCTACAAATAGAAAGAGACACAATGATAGGAGACATGTGAGATTCATTTGTAAAATATACTTTGACTTTAAAGGAGAGAATCAGATCTTATTGCAAGGATGCAAACACAACCTTTTCGCTAAGATTCTTTACAAAGCACTCCGAGACCAGATGAAAGAACATCAAGAACGAGTCGACAAGATATCGGGTGCTCCTAGATGTTGCCAAAAAGGGACGCCAGTAGGTTCATAGAGAAGTCATACAGTGATGATGCAACCCTGCATGCCATATCAAAAACCTTCAAAATGTCATCCTACCTCATGATATACGACGGAATAACCGATCCTGAGGATCATGTGACTCATTCTGTCACTATCGTGCCGTGAAAGGCAACGACCTCGCCAAGGAACAAGTATCCTTTATTTTGCTGAAAAGGTTTGGCGAAACCCTTACGGAAGGGGCATTAACATAGTATTCACAACTACTAGCCCGCTGCATAGCAACTTTTGAGGAAATAGCCAATAAGCTCGTAACCGTCCATGTCGGAGCCAAGAAGGCCGAAGCAAGAGTAACGACATATTCTCTATCAAGCAGTCCTTGGGAGAGGGACTAAGAGACTTCCTCGCTCGATTCAACGGAGTAAGGATGACTCTGCTGAACGTATCCGAAGGGAAAGCAGTCGCAGCTTTCTAGAACGGGCTGAGTAGAGATGGTTCAAGAGCGACCAGAAAACTATTGAGCCGATTGATGAAATATTCCCCAACCACTTGGGACGAAATCCATAATGCTTATTGCGCCGAGGTCCGAGCAAACGAAGACGACCTCAACGGACCAACTCACCGGCTAACAATGGTACAAATAAAATCCAGAAAGGAACCAAGAGACAACATCATGAGGGATCACCCGGTTCCACGACCCAATAGGGAACGACATCAGCAATATGTTAGGACGGCCGCCGCACCTTCCCCCGCTATGAAGAAGGTCCATCCAGGCCAAGGACAGGGACTCACCGTAATGGAAGAGATATGTCCCATTTACTATCTGCTCACAATTTTTGTGTGTCACCTATAGAAATTGTCTACGCTCTTGAGAAACTTGGAAAAAAGGTGAAGTGGCCGCTGAAGATGAGATCTAACCCGAACACCAGTAAATCCGACGCCCTCTGTGAGTTCCGCCAGGAACGTGGGCACAAAATAGAAGATTGCATCGCCCTCGGACAAGAAGTCATAAACATGTTACGGTAAGGGCACCTCAAAGAGCTAATAAGCGATAAGGGGAGAACCAACTACGCCAGAGGACGTGATCATAAAGGCCCGCCAAAGCCGCCATAACCAGCTCTTACTATCAACATGATCATCGGCGGTAGTGATGCCTCTATCAACGGCGTGAATTTCACCACCACTCACAAGCTCAAGTAGTCTATCACCCGCGAACGATACGACGGACTCGAAGAAAGTATCATCTTTGACGAGTCGGATGCCGACGGTTTGACTTTTCCTAATAATCATGCCCTTGTTATTACTTTACACATTTTAGATAACGATGTGAAACGTATCATGGTGGACGATTGAAGTGGAGCATACATTATCCATCCCCCAGTCCTTACCCAAATGAGACTCGAGGATAAGATAGTGTCGCGCTGTATTGCGCTAACCGGTTTTAGTGATGCGGTTGAGCGGACATCCGGGGAAATTACACTCCCCGTCTTGACCGGCGGCCTGACTCTGGACGCGACATTCCACATCATGGACCAGGCCACCGCCTACAAAGCCATAGTGGGATGACTATGGATACATCCCATGAGAGCCATCCCCTCCTTCTTATACCAAGTAATTAATCTCCCAACACCAAGGGGAATATTCACCATACGAAACAGCGCACGTCACGAGAATACTACCGCATTGCCTTAGACAGCACGGCAACCGAACAGAAAAAAGACAAGGAAAAAGATACATAGCAATCAACAGGGCCGAGGTCGACGCAGGAAGAGATCGGGGACGTCATCATAGATCCCGAAACGGTCGAGGCTGCAAACTCAACCATAGAAGACCTCGACCCCGTTCAATTGGACCTCAATGACCTTAGTAAAAAGGCCTATATCGGCTGCAAACTCCGGGAGCCAGGTAAATTCAGTCAATTCTTAATAACTAATGCAGATTTATTTTCCTTCAGCCATGCAGATATGCAGGGCATCCCAAGGAAAATCGCCACACACAAATTAAACATCGACCCGTTCTACCGCCCAGTAAGACAGGTTAGACGATAATTCAACTCCGCCGTCAAAGATGCAGTCCATGAGGAGGTAGAAAAGCTATTAGAGAACGACTCCATCAAGGAGTCGAAGTACCCTAAGTGGATCGCCAACGTAGTAATGGTCAAAAAGAAAAACGGGAAATGGCGGATGTGCGTGGATTTCACAGACTTCAACAAAGCATGTCCGAAGGATTCGCTCCCATTACCCCACATTGACCAACTCATCAACGCAACAGCCGGGCACGAACTATTGAGTTTCTTGGATGCTTACTCAGGCTATAACCAAATTCTTATGGAGGAAAAAGACTAGGAGAAGACCATGTTCATCACCCACCAAGGAACGTATTGTTATAGGGTCATGCCATTTGGGCTGAAGAATGCGGGCGCTACATATTAAAGATTGGTGACAAAGATGTTCAAAGACCAGCTCAGCAAGACCATGGAGGTATATATAGACGAAATGTTGGTCAAGTCCGAAAAGGCAGAGGATCACATCGATCATTTGAAAGAAACTTTCGACATACTAAGACGGTACGAAATTAAGCTAAACCTCGAGAAATGCGCATTTGGCGTAGCCTCGGGAAAGTTCTTGGTTTTCTTAGTGTCACAGCGAGGGATCGAAGTCAACTCGGACCAAATCAAAGCTATCGAAGGGATACCAGAACTCTTAACCACCAAAAAGCAAGTCCAAAGGTTGAGTAGTCGAATCATCGCCCTATCGAGATTCATCTTGCCGTCTTTCGATAGATATCACAAATTTTTTGACGTACTAAAAAAGACAACGGCCTCAAATGGACTTCCGAGTGCGCCCAGGCTCTGCGAGAATTGAAGGCATACCTATCATCACCATCTTGCTTTCAAAATCCGAACCTGGGGAGCAACTCCTCGTATCTCTAGCTGTCTCCGAAGTAGCGGTAAACACAGTATTGATCCGCAAAAACAAAGGTACACAATCTCCTATCTATTACATTAGCAAAACACTCGTCGATGCTGAGACGAGGTACCCGCACCTCAAAAAATTGGCTCCGGCCTTGGTCGTAGCTTCACGAAAGCTTAGACCCTATTTAAATACCACCCCATCTCGTTTGTCACAACCTTTCCCCTAAGAAACATCTTGCATAAACCCGAGCTATCGGGGAGGCTGGCCAAAGGGCCATCGAGCTAAGCGAGCACGATATCACATACTAGCCGCGAACGGCGATAAAGTCGTAAGTGCTCACTGACTTCGTCGCCGACTTCAGTGCAAAAATAATGCCTAAAGTCGAAACGGAAGCCATCCAAGCTTCCCTACAAACACAAGACCTCTGGATCAAATACATCGATGGCCCATCTAATGCTGCAGGGTCCGGACTGGAACTCGTACTCGAGGTCCCTACAGGCAAAGTAATTCACCAGTCCATAAGGTGCTCGGATATGACTAACAATGAGGCCGAGTATGAGGCCGTAATTGCAGGGTTGGGGCCAGCACTCAAGTATGGGGAGAAACGGTTGAAACTCCACTGTGATTCCCAGATCGTAGTCAACCACGTCACTGGGACGCTCCAAATCAAGGAATAAAGGTTGCAAAAATACCAGACCAAAATTTGCAAGCTTTTACCTGAGTTCGACAAATGCCAGCTCGACCAGATCCCACGGGTGTAGAATGCGAAAGCAGACGGCCTCGCCAAACTGGCCGCCGCTACCAAAAGCATCACGAATGGGGATAAAAGCATAGTCTATCTCATCAACTCCTCACTAGACCAAATCGAGGTAAGAACCATAAACTTAATTGTGGATTGGCGCAATCATATTATCGCCTTTTGCTGGATGGCACACTCCCAAGCGACAAGAAAGAAGCTAAGAAACTAAGAATGCAAGCGGCCAGATACAGTCTCCTTCATAGCGACCTCTACAAGAAGAATAACGGAGTCCCTCTAGAGAAATGTTTGGGCCCGAACCAAATCAAGCGCGTCCTCGAAGAAGTCCACGAAGGCCATTGCGGTGCTCACTCCGGCAATCGAGCACTGGTCAGATGCCTCATACGAGCGGGATACTATTGGCCGACCATGAAAAAGGACGCTGCAGACTTCGTGAGGAAATGCAAACAGTGCCAAAAGTACGCCTCAGTGATTCACCAAGCAGGCGAACACCTCTACTCAGTCACCTCCCCTTGGCCATTCATCAAATGGGGAATGGACATCGTAGGCCCCCTCACAGCAAGACGAGGTAATGTACGATTCCTTTTGGTTTTAACTGACGATTTCTCTAAATTGGTTGAAGCAGGAGCATTCACCTAAATATGAGAAGAGGAGGTAATCACCTTTATATGGAGAAACATCATATGCCGATTCGGCCTTCCCAAGGAGATCAGCTGTGACAATGGATCCCAGTTCACGGGAAAGAAAACCGCTGAATTCTTCAAAAAATGACATATCAAAAGGATACTCTCAACCCCATATCACTCAGCAAGTAACAGGCAAACGGAGTCCTCCAATACGTCCATACTAAACATCATGAAGAAAAAGCTCGAGGACGCTAAGGGATTGTGGCTGGAAATACTACCAGAAGTATTATGGGCCTACCGAACAACCCGGAAGACGAGCACAGGAGGAACGCCCTACTCTTTTGTCTATGGGACCGAGGCAGTAATACCGGTCGAGGTCGGAGAACCCAGCCTAAGGTACTCCCATGAAAGCGGTATGAGTAACGATGAGAGCAGAAGGCAGGAACTCGACGAAATCGACGAACGAAGCAATATGGCGTACATCAGGATGGCCACCCAAAAACCAACAAGCAGAATATTATACAACAAGAAAGCAAAGGTCCGGCCGCTCAAAGTCGGGGAGTACGTGTTAAAAGCCAAAACTCAAGCGAGAAAAGACTCCTGGGAAGGCAAGCTGGGAACAAACAGGGATGGTCCATACAAAATCACAACAAAAGCGAATAAGGGTTCAATCCAACTAGAAACAATGGAAGGAAAACAACTACCAAACAATTAGAACATCAGCCACCTTTAATACTTCAACTTCTGAGCGAAAAAGTGTCCCTTAAGTCGTTCTTTTTTTTCCGTCACTTGAGTTTTGTCCCATTTGGGTTTTCTCAAGGAGGTTTTTAATGAGGCGGCGAAGGGAACACTTCGAGTTGAAGTACGCGAGGGAGGGGTTGTTGTTACATTTCATTGCTTGACTCATCAATACTCTACAAGTCGAATAATGAAGGGACTATGTAGACTAGGACTGGAACACCAGCAAATACCAAAAATATGTAATTTTCTCCAAGTATGTAATCAAAGCAACAATGTCAAAGTAATAAGAAACTTACGTTTATCAGGACACCTATCGGCCCTCTGTCGCGAGTTAACGAAAGGCTATGTTCGACTAAGCTCGAACAAATACCTACCGGCCATCGGCGGCAATTTAACAAAAGGTTATGTTCGATTAAGGTCGAACAAATACCTACCGGTCCTCGGCCGCAACTTAATGAAAGGTTATGTTCGAGCGGTTAATGAAAGGTTATGTTTGACTAGGCTCGAACAAACACCTACTGGCCCTCGGCCGCGATTTAACGAAAGGTTATGTTCGACCTTGCTCGAACAAACACCTATCGGCCCTTGGCCACATCTCAACGAAAAAACGTACGCGACCTATGAATATTCGGCTCTAAGGCCACGACCAGTTAAAAGAGAATCACAATAAGAAGGATAAAAAAAAAACGAGCAAACAACAGGAGCAAAAAACATAGAAGTATATACAATAAACCACAAGAATGGAAGAAGATGCAAGGAACAAATTTGATATTTCATACTTAAACTGTATTCAAACGCTCGTGAAGACGCCGACAAAAATACACAAAAAAGTCAGAAAGAAAACTATTGGTCGCAGCCATCACGGCCTTCAATGCCCTCGCCAGCTCGGTTGTCAATGGCATCACCACTCTAACCACCAATACCCTCACCATCGCTACTTTCGCCCTCAGGATAAACGGTATCATACCAGGCCTTCTTCTCAAGCCGGTCTACACCCTTGTCCCCATCCTCCTCATCGGCCTCAAGCATAGTGGGATCATATCCACAAGCGACTCAAGCTTCGCGACCCTTAACATGAACACCTTCAAGGGCAGCCTCAGAAACATACCCCCCGCATGCAAATATTGAAATACATCCAACTGGGCCTCAACATGAATCCATTCTTCATATAACTCCCGGGGTACATTGGGAAAATCTGAAATATGGGAAGAGGACGCTGTGCAAGTAATTGAGCTTTCTCGGCCTCCAAAGCGGCCACTCGATCATGAAGAACGAAGTTATCTTTCTCCAGCTCTCCGATCCTCTCCTCGAGTTGATCTTTCTTAGCCTTCGCCGTTGATTGATCATTCTCCCGCTCAGCTCGGAGAGTCCTATTCGCCAACTCAAGCATCTTCGTTTTCCTCTGATCATCCAACGAGAGGACTCCGCCTTCTCAAGATCCTTTTGCTTCTCGGCGATCTCACAATTAAGGGTCTCCAGCTAACGTCGGCACTCTCCTAGCTGCCCCCGTAACTAGACCACTTGAGCTTGGGGGTCACTACATTGGGCCTCCACACCCCTGCTGACCTCAAGCTCCTCCTCCCTACTCCTCAATGTCCCCTCAAGGACACTATATTTCTCGATGGCTTTCACCAGCTCATCATCCTTCTCTTTCAACTCGTCCCGAAGGGCCTGCATATCGTCGCCTTCATGAAATCGCCTGTGAAGATCTCGATACTTGCCACGATACTCAAAATACTTATATTTCAATTTCACAAATATTTCTTTACGCCTCTTCTCCCTCCGGGGCACTCTCAATCTCCAAAATCACTGTATGCAATCATTAAAAGGAAAGATAAAAAAGGAAGACAGAACTAAAGACGCTCTGAAAAACAAAAAAAAAGAAAATAAAAGAGGTCGAAGCACAAACACTCACCCTAAGAGCAAAGCTAGCAATGCTCCTAGACAAAGCACCATCGTCTATTTCTTTAAGGGTTTTATCCTCTATCTCGGAACAGAGAGGGCCAAGGGCAGGGACTACCTCCTCGGTGTTCTTGGGGATCGCGATAGTCCTCGTAGACCCCTCAAACATTATCTCAAGCTGGGTAAGCCCTTTCTCTATCAACCTCAGGTCGTCCGCATCAACGTCGGAACCTGATTCATCGCCCTCCTCAGCGACGCTTTTGTCTTTCTCATTGGCCGGCAAGGAGGTATCTGCAACTGTTCGAGAAGTCGATGCCTCCTCTCGCTGTGAAGTGTCAAGAACATCAATAGTCGTCCCTTCAGTTTCCACCACCGCAGAAGGAAGAGACACATCCATATCGTCCCCTCCCCCCAACCTCGGAACCTCGGGACTAGGCTTAATATCATCTCCCACAAAATTGGTCGCCGCCTCACGTAACAAAAATTCCCATTCTGCCGCATCAATGGCCCGGATGACTCCGTCACCAACATCCACGGACCTCCTCTTTCAAGGCAGGAGATCTCCATCACTAGGCAAAGGTTCATCATCTTCGTCTATGAGAGAATACAGAGGAGAACAGGACATTTGGCTCGGATGACTCCGTCATCGATGCAGGAACAAATTCAGATGCGGCGACAGAGGAAACTAGAACGGAGATAGGATCAGCCGAGGTCGAAATAGGGGCAGAAACTGAGGGCGTAGTAGCCTTCCTCTTTCGGAATGAGGGCGCGAGAGCTCTTGACTTCCTCGTAGACCCCCTGGCCAAAGCTAGATAAAAACATGAAAAGGGAAAATTAGCGAAGGAAAATGAACAAAGAAATCAAGATGCTGATGGTAAATAGGGAATTACCAGTTGAAGGGAGAGTAAGCCTGAATTTCTTGAAAAAACTTGGCCATTCACGAATCCCTACAATGTAAGGGAGGATCCACTCGATCCAGTCAAAAATATGAGCGTCCAAAAGAGGAGGCAACGTCTTGGCTGCAAAAGAAAAAGGTGAGAAGTCAAAATTCAGGACCGAACACGGGGGAGAAACCAAAGTACTTACGAGTATAATTTCAAGCATCAAGGAAGACGTCGACATCGGCCACAACATCATCGGTTCTGGAAAAAAAAAGTTAAACCAGAATTGACGACTAGACTTGTCGTCCATCTTCACCACCAGGCATTTGCCCCCTCGGTGGCAAAGGTTCAGCATCGTTCCCTGTAAAAGCTGGGAGCGAACAGATAAATTAAATGTCGCAGTGTCAGTTCGACCCCGGCCAGCTCAGCAAACTAAGTGAGCATCTTTATAGCTTTATAGGCGTACGACACGAGCTGATCAGGACAAACGTCATAGTGATGATAGAAATCTTCCACCGATGGAAGGAGGGGAAAATAATAGCCAACTTGGAAAAGGTAGGCGTAGAGGGTGCAATACCCAGGACGGTGGACCTGTACCGTATCCCCCCCGGCCGGGATCAACTCGATATGATCGGGAAGGCTAAATTTAGCCTTAAGTTCCGCTAATTCCTTCACCGTCATCACTGACCGAAAAGCTCCAAGTGCGGCCTCAGGTGATTTGGTGAAATCGAATCTGGAATCAGGGTTGCGTGAGACTATCTCCTCCACCGATGGAAGGTTTCCTCCTCAGCGGTGGCAGGAACGCTCTCCTCATGGGAGGGGAACACCACTGCCAAGGGAGCAACACGACTCCCCTCTCCAGCCTCAGAAGGAATGTTAGACATGATTCAATATAAGGAAGAGAATAACAAACAAGAGGGAATAAAGAACAAGGTACGTCGCTGAAACAGGGAAGAGAAATTTCGGACAAGAAGAGAGTACGAGAAAGGTATGGGATTTTGAAGCGTTAAAAGATTTAAAACTCCAAAATTGTGTTCAAACACCTCTATTTATAAAGGTCATGGCACTGAAATCGAAAATGACTCATCATGATTGGCACCGGAACCTAAGTGACAGGTCTAATCAAAGGTCACACGCGAAACAAAATGACGCATCGGGAATATGCGTCATAATGACGCATGACATCATGATAATCCTAATAACCACAACCTAAGCAGTCCGCTTGATTAGTTCGACCACTAACAACACGATCCAGTCATCGAACCCGTCCGCAAAGCCGGCCTCAATAAGCGGAGGGACTAACTGTATGGGTCAAAATTTATCTCTAGAATATAAGTCAAAATGACATCGGTAAAGCATCTCCAGGTCGCCATGGGTAGGAGTGATCTAATCAACAATGAAGGTCGTGGTCGGAGAGTCATCAAGGATCAAGGCCGAGGTCGAGCACCCTTGATAGAGTTATAACGGCTAGTTTCAAGATAGGCCATAAAAGAGCATATTCTAGTGGATATTCTCTACACTTGTACTATTAGGGTTTTTAGAAACATGTTCCCTATAAATAGAAAGAGACACAATGATAAGGGACATGCGAGATTCATTTGTAAAATATACTTTGACTTTAAAGGAGAGAATCGGATCTTATTGCAAGGATACAAACACAACTTTTTCGCTAAGATTCTTGTCTACACTTTTTCACCAGATCCCAGAATAACTCAGATATTCAAAGCATTGTCCATCGATCATTATTGTCAGAAAGAACATTCACCGATTCCATCCTTTCTTGGGTGACTCATTCATTATATTTTACTTAAATGTCATTTATTGCTATTCAACAATATTTAATGCTACATTACTTCCTTTGACTTCTTAGTATTCATTGTATGTTGCCGTTGCTATTAAAATATATCTACAAAGTATTTATTACACTTCTGAGAACTTCATCTTTGAGATATTATTGTTAACTAGGATTAACCCTAATTTACATAAATTTAATTAGTTGAACCAAGATCTATATTCTTTTGCAAACAAATGTGTTGTATCATCACTTTATTATCAAGTGTTATTGAAATGTGTTTATTCTTTTATATTAATATGTCAATATCTGTTAAATTCTTATTTCTTTTTCGAATTTGAAATGGTATTTCGATAATTTTAAAATTAAATAGAAAATATCATTATTTAGGTTTTATATTGATTTTTATATTTGGTTATTAAATTCATTTAACCTTGAATATGTACACCAATGAAAAATTATTGTTAGACGACTAAAAAAATAACTATTATGTGTTAATAAAAATATTCTCCCATAAAAATATTTAATAGATCATATGTCTGTCAGATTTTTTAAATTTTTACTAAACATACAATTACTTATCAAAACATTATATAAAACTTTAACAAAGTAAGATTGAAATAATATTTATGCAACAAAAAAACCCAAAAAACCGGCAAAACCAAACCAATCCAAAGCAATATAGTTGGTTTAATTTGGATTTGATAAAAACCAAACAAAACCGTTCCATGTACACCCCTAGCTTCAATTATTTAATTGTCATATATAAGTTCAAAAAGGGACCCAAGCTACAAGATTAGACGAGGAATTGCCATTACATCATATTAGCCGATCTATAATACAAAATGGACATGGACTTAAGACCTATAACATAATTTGTCTCTAATCAACCTGTAGATCATCGAAGACGAGGGGAACCACAGTTCACAATTGCAAGCTTTCGTAGTTTGGTGGGTCTTCGAGATCATTTCGATGATTTATGTTGAAGGAATATTGCATAAAACCCGTGGTAGCAACAGAATTGGAAAAGTATAAAAAAAAAAAAAAACAGTTCTTTTCTATTATATTAAAATTTTCTATTATATTAGATATATGAGACTATTATATTAGATTAATATTAGTTAGTGATCCCGACTTAACGAGTGTGATGAAATGTTGGCACCAGTCCTACATTTTATCTCTGTGGGCCGAGAAAAAAAGAGGATTAGCGGAAAGAGGAGTGTACCATAAGAGAAGCAAGATTTCAAAATATACAACATGCATGCAAGTGTGTGCTGCAAATGCTACCAGTGTGTGGAGCATGTAGCCAGGGGATGATTGTCAGTTGGGCCACGGAGCATCCCGTCTGCGGCACGAGTCGCTAAGATGCTTTTTGCATAAGAAAATTAATACTCCATTTTTATTTTCCTAGTACTCTGAACCCATTTTTCAAATCAGACGTTAAAAAATTTCATGTCAAACCTATAAAATTAGTCCAGCTGGCCTTCGACACATAATAGAAGGAATCACTCACTCAACCACCTTGGAATTCTTGTGAGGGAACAGTCAGCGCATTACCTTTTCTCTTCTGAAATCCGTGCTATTTATATGTTTTTCAAGTCATCCTAATGATGGAAACTAAGGGAACGTACACAAAGGACCAAAAAATTAAACCATAATATAACCTAAAGCATAGGCTTATATATACCTAGCTCCCCTAGTAAATAATATTCTGGCCTGCATTCAACACAAAATGACACATTCAGATTACCTCTCTTCCTTTAATTACATTCCTGCTGATTCTCAAGGTACCTACGTATAAACGCTCCTTGTTTTTTGAATCGTTTTTTCTCTGTTTTTCTGTTGCTATCTGTTCCATGGTAGTCCTCCAATGGTTGTTGACTTGTTTCAGGAAAGATAGCTCAAACTAATTTCTATGAGGATGAACGAGAGTTGATAATCATGTACAATTTGGCTGGAGAGAGGTTTCGTCATCTCATTTTCCATGTTCATATTTAATGTTTTTACTTTTGTTAATGTCCGTCCGTTTGTAGGCAATAACAAAACTAATGATAATTGGTAGTCATCATTTTTCATCATCAGGTGGTCGCTTATAGCTGGGAGAATCCCCGGGAGAAGTGCAGAGGAGATTGAGAAGTACTGGAATTCTCTCCTCTACTAGTCAATAAACGGTGTCATTGATATGTCCTGAATTGGTTCTTTTGTTTTCCACGAGTCATTGCTAATAATAAAGGCTAATCTAAGTAATTTTTTAGGTCCTTTGCTATCATCAACTGCAAACAAGATTCAAACTATCCGGGTTGCTCAGAAGCCACAACTTTTCACAAAATTAGTTACAGAACTAAGAGCACTGCCCTTAAACCTTTCAGGATACGTATCGATGACAATCCAACCCTTTGTCTACACAATAGGCAGTGGGCGAAAGGTAGGAGGGACCAAAGCACAAAAGAATAATTGTGAAACTGTCTGATTTTGTATTTTATATTTCTTTTATTGGTAGTGAAGACTGACAGAAATTCATGCTTCCAAAGATCAATTTCTAGCTCCTCAATCACTGCAGCTCTCTAAGTATTATACAGAATTAACTGATTCTCATCACGTTTGATAGCATTCACAAAGAAAGAACAGTTCTCTAGGATAAGAGTGTTGAGGTAACAGCCAAGTTAGATCGTTCATGTCCACATCATACATTGCTCTGTTTGTATAACTTGGTGTCAAGAACTTGCTTTCCACACATTGCACATACTCCTGCACAAGAAGAACACTTCAGAAAAGTTGCAATGATATAAATCATTTGCAATTCCAAACTACAGTTCATTACCTTTACTATAAGCACAGGTATGACAGTACTTGCCATCTTGATGCACTTGTTGCTTGCAAATCATGCACTTTGTATTTCCATAAGGTGTCCACCTGCAATACAACCAGTTCTCTCTTAAGACAATGTCAAGAGCATGGTGAAAGCCCAAGACTAACCATAATCAAAGTGCAGTAGATATCCCAACAAGTCATACAAAGCATTTATTCAACGCAAAAAATTACCATAGGATGCTGATAACTAAAGAATGAAATTTGTTGCATGCATGCAGTAACACAAACACAAGCACTTTAGAGCACTAAGTGCGGAAATGGCAACCCATTGAAATTTGAATTGAAGAAAATGACCCAACAAAGATCTCTTGTATTTTAGTTTAGATCTCTTACATACAAAAATAAATCTCTTAGGAGATTGACGTAACACAAAAATATTGCAACTGACAACAAAACCAATTGACCCCCTCTAGTTCAGCTATCTGGTTATTACTTTTAGTATTGCAATACAATGATTTCTAGTTTGTCATTTGAGGTTTCTAAAACTTCTATTCATTTTAAGGTCTAAAACAAGCCTTCTTGATCCAATACTCTATGCTACGTGGTAAACTGCATTCTTTCTCTTACTCCACAAGCGGGGCTCCATCTGTAATTCCATGTCTCATACAAAGAAACTCCCGGAGAATCACATTGTCCTGTATGTGTTTTATAAACAAAAATTATTACTAAATAAATGTGCAGCTGTTCAATTTCGAGCACATGACCCTTGGATTGAAGATGAACATTGCCGAATACTTAAGTCAAGAAAATAGCGAAGTTCTAAATAATACGGACATCTGAATGAGCTACAGTCTTGTCCACATAATCTTATTATGGAATAATGGGGAAAAAATCACGAGTAACGAAATCTGAAGCAGTGACCAAAAAAACCTACAGAAAGAACACTAAAATGTTTACCCAAGATGGTTTTCCTATTATCAACCTAAGCCATTGGTCTACACACAAAAACTGAAATATAATAACTAATCATTTTTTTTCTCATGGTCTTTATACATTCTTTTATTATAATTACCAATAACAATTAACAGAGCCTTCTGGAAACCACAGCGCTTCAGCATCTCAAGATTTTAGAAGAGAAGCAAAGGTAGTTAATCATCACATTGCACAAACAATCTCCGGAAAAAGAAAAAAAAATTACTGAGGACATACAAGTAAATAAAAAGACAAAAAGGCATCTTTTTGCTACTTAAAAGTAAGGTGAATCACAACTATTCATAGTTAAACTATTTCGGAAAATCATAGTCAAATGTTAAACATTTGAAGTTGTCTTTCTTCTTTTTGTCGTTCGAGTTGCATTTTGATGTCATGATCCAGAAATTCCTTTTTGCTTTATTTTCAATATGCAAACTATTCTCCCACTCATCTCTCACAAAATTAGTGCCGGTCTCAGCTAAGGGACTATCTTCACCAATCTTCTGTAGGGAAGGGGTCTTGAAATGGAACTAGCTAATGGACTACAACCACAACTCAGCTTGACATGCAAGAATTTTGAAAGTGATGTGAGTACTGACCACTACCATCAAACCCTACATTCCAGCATCACAAACTTTTCAAACACAACGGTTATAAAGAAAGAACGATTTACAAGATAAACTTCTCAACAGAATGATCGTTTCTATGTTAATAGCCCAATTCAATTAGTCTCCCTCTCCCTTCCTATTTTCACATGGTATCCAACCTTCTATGATCTTTGGTAGAGACCCAATAACATACCATAGGCAGTAGGCACTGGCCATTCATTCATTTACTAGTCTTGTCTGTTTGCAGTGACCATTCTGCCAGCACCACATCTCTTTACATCTCTATCCTATACGGTATTAATAATGATTTCCTTAGATAGTCTAGACTTTTACTACAGTAATTCAGGCAGACCTTGTTATGTTTAGCTCAAATCATCAGTTCCAACATTGAAGGTGCCAATAACATGAGTAAACAGCAGGAAGACTTGTTGTTGTTGTTCAGTTCAGATACCTCTTAAATAAGACTACTGGATCCTCATACTATATGAAACTGGAGTATAGTTCAGTCTGAATGGCCTAAAACACAACAGTGCAACTTTAGAGTTAGAAGTGAATTCACCTCAGAAAATTTAAAGATTAAAAAGCTCAAGAATCCGTTATATATTTAAATTACTGTAGTAAAAGAAAAGAAAAGAAAAAGACTTGAACTTCTCTTTTAGGATACACACTATTCTATTCTGTCCTCTCCCATCTTATCCTTATATTTTCAATTAAAAGAAGTACCCAAAACATTATCATTCATAGTTAAACTAACTAAGCAAGAATAAGATCTCAGCCTAATTAATTATATTTCACCGTCTTAAGTTAGCTTCATATTATGTCTCTTAACCTTTCTCCATAAAGTTAGCTTCATAATATGCTCTAACAACATTGATTCAACAGTCGCACACTTCATCCAATTACTTGTAAATGATACAAACAATAACCTATCTATATGCACTAACGAGTAACGACATGATTCAACAGACGCACGTTACATCCAATTTCTCATAAATGATACAAACAATAACACATATAAGATTAACATACTCAAGTCAGTAAACGGTATCCATATAAAACTATGCCGGATCTTTCCCGAAACACAATTTATATAATCAGATCTAAACGAACCCAAAACAGAGTATCGGCCTGGGATCATGTCTTCTTAGGACTATTCTAAATGACAATGCAATTTCCATTGACCACAGCTACTCAGTTTCTCTGACCGGCATTACAAAAAACCTGACTCTCTTGTTACAGAATTGTCCATTATCCTGGGTCACCCCTCAATCTGTCAAGGAAGCCTATGATAGCTGGTTCTTGTCGAAAGTTGATAAGGCCATCAGAAGGATATGGACAATGATCCCAGCAACTATTTTTTGGTGTATCTGGACACAGATAAATCGCAGATGTTTTGATGGTGTCTCAACTCCAACATGTTTCCTGAAGGCTAGATGTTTAGTTAGTCTATTTAATTGGAACTTCATGACCCCCGTAACTAGCACTGACTATTTTTTGGACTTTGTTAACTCTCTGATCCTAGCATAACTTTTTTTGTATTAATAGAGGTAACAGTCATCTCTCTTTGTAACCTTTTGTTTCCTTATGCATCTTCTTGATGCCTTTTTAATGATAACACCTTACTTCATCAAAGAAAAAAAACCTGACTCAATTCACTAAAATTCCTACTAGAGAAGATGGGAATTGAGTTATGATTGATAAAAGTTTGGTATGTATCAAGTAGTAAAACGAGTCTCCACAAACCGGCATCACTCTTATATCAGAAATTCCTAGACGAAAGCAAGCATATTATCTCAGTTAGTTTCGTTTTCTCTTACAATTGGTCAAAGGTGAATAAGTCTGAAGGTGAATAACAAATAATACTCAAAGAGCTCACTATCAGGACGATGAGTATAAGTAATGAGTTTAAGTTCTATGTACGGATGGTGTAAAAAATATTTAAGCAACCAGGTCACTTGTAAGGTAATTACAGGCACATCTTTATGAAAATCATTTATTGGTTATCTGGTAAAAATAGGAGCTAACCTGGTAAATCCATAAAGTGATTAGCCAAAAAAGAAAAAGTAACCTTTTTTTCTTGGAGAGGAGTTTGTTCTCGTTAATCTTACGGCCGCCGCCTTCAGTAGTGTTACTGGCACCTTCTTTCCATTTATCAGGCACAATTACCTTCGACAACTTCTTCTCACCTGCAGAATACAAATTTACCAAACCCTAGGTCTAAGTCAATTGCACCAGAAATTGCTTGGGTAAAAGCATGCATTTAACATAAGAGAAGCTAATGAAGGAATTTGGGAAAAAGAGAAGAATTTACACTACTTACACTTTTCGCAAACCATAATTGCACTTTGCGAGTTTGTATGCGCGCAGAAAGAGAATTTCAAATTGCTGCCAAATTCGTATTTGGGGAAGAAAAGAAATAATTGACGAGAGATGGGTATTTATATATTGAGACGGTGCAGTTGAGCTCACAGGGAAATATATTATTATAAGGAGTCGCCGCCCAATTAAATACCTTTTTTTTTTATGTGTAATTTTTTATTTTTTTTTACTAGGCAGTGTGCCTAGTGTTAATTTATATATATATATATATATATATGGTATATATATATATATATATAGCCATAATTACAAAGGTGGAGGGGGACATAGACCTTACCTCCCATAATGAAAGATGTGCATTCTTGATCATCGAGACTTGACAATCAAGTATACATAGGTAATTGTGATGGGTTAGACCTATGATGATGTAATGATTGTCTATCTTATAACATCGACAGACAATCATATATACAAAACATTGTGAAATGAATCTGGGTCAATCTATACAAAAATACCTAAATCTATAATTTGAAATAGTATCCTCTCTGTACGATGCGGTCTATTTCTAGCAAAGGAGGATCTTCTATATGGTGTATCATCAAAAAAAGATGGTAACAATCATTAACTTTTCTTTGAAGAGGAAGCATAGTTGAGGATTGTTACTACTGCTGCTACGAAGATGTTTTGCTTCTGTGATTTGTGATTTCTGTTGGAGTGTTTACTGAGTTTCCTTGCTGCTGTTATTGCCACTGTTGGAGGGGCCTTTTACTGCTGATGTGGGGGGAGGGGGGGTGTTTGATGCATTTTATCCTGCCGAGATAAGGCAGGAAAAGAACAGAAAATTCCAGTAGCATCAACAATGACAGAGGACTACACTGCTGCTGTTTTCTGCTGCTCCTAGGAACTATTTATGTGAAAAGAAGATAGAAGAAATTCCAGTAGCAGAATACAAGTCTATGTTTCAGTAGCAGAGTTCCAGTAGTAATTAATGTGCATTCTATG
Organism: Nicotiana obtusifolia; assembly: GCA_002018475.1. Classification (NCBI taxonomy): domain Eukaryota; kingdom Viridiplantae; phylum Streptophyta; class Magnoliopsida; order Solanales; family Solanaceae; genus Nicotiana; species Nicotiana obtusifolia. The sequence goes on along the minus strand of MCJB01047976.1, from coordinate 22,080 downwards.
TTTCTGTGTTTCTGCAGAATATAAAGTGCATCTTTTACACTGCTGCATGTTTCTGCTAATGTGCATTCTATGTTTCTATGTTTCTGCAGAATACAAACTGCATCTTTACTGCTTCAATTGATGCAAAACTTTTACTGCTGCTGTGGGATTTATCCTGCTGAGATAAGGCAAAAGAACAGAAAATTCCAGTAGCATCAACAATGACAGTACACTGCTGCTGTTGAAATTCTACTGCTACTAGGAACCTGTTTTTGCTTCTGCCTTTGCTCTTGTTCCATGACAGTAACCTGGTATTCTGTTTCCTGCAGAAAGGAGGTAAGAAGAAAGGGGGGG
>MCJB01047976.1:0-21587 GCA_002018475.1 Nicotiana obtusifolia | reverse complement strand
GGGGGAAGGGGGGGGAAGATGGAATTGGTGTAGTTATAAGATAGTAACAGTGGGTGAGCATTGGAATTTCAACAGTAGAACAGTCAAAAGAAACTTACTGCTTGTGTTGGTATTACTGTATCCCAACTTTGTAATATGATGAATTACTGCTTCTTCCCTCAAGATTATGTTCATGTTAATCATCCCGGTGTATTGTGATTCATCATGTGTGGTGGGAAGTTGAGTCTTTTGGACTTCTTATGTTTAAATGTAGGGGTGCCTTTACTGTCAAGGTGAATCTGTCCCCTTATGAGTGCAGACAGGTCCCTTTAGCTGTTATAATGTCTTAGGAAGTTGGAATCGTGGCTCAGTTTGGATAGGGTATCTGCTGGACCATTAGCTTCTCTTAGGACATGAGTACACTTAAAGCCTTCACAATGTTGGGTCAAATGTTTGATTTCCTGTATTATCATATCTAAGGTCCATGGTGGTTTAGACTGTCCTGTTAGCCACTGGGTAAGCAGCTTAGAGTCTGGTTCCAGATGAATTTTAGTGTAACTATTTTGCATACACCAATTGATGCCAATGAGTGCCGTTTGAGTTTCTGCTAAATTATTGGTTCCCTCTCCTAGCGGACTTGAAATAGCATGAACGAAATTACCTTGGTGGTCCCTAATGATGACCCCTGCTCCTATTTTCCCTGGGTTGCCTAGGGCACTGCCATCTAAATTGATTTTGACATACCCAATTATTGGCTTTAACCAGATTACTTGCTGCACATTGGTGTGATGCTGTAAACTCTCTATAGCTATGTACATTTCTGGCCATGTGGCAGGCCATTTGATGTTAGCATAAGATGTTTTGAGCAGCAGAAGTAGCTCAGATGTGATTGATTACAGTGTTCTGGTAACTGATGATGATTTTCCTCCATATTTGGCTGCACATATATTTTTCCACAGATTCCAGCATATAATGATTGGCAATGTGTCTAGGACTAATTTCTGCACCTCATTCTCTCTTTCTTGTAGCCACCAGTTCATTAATTTCATTGTTACTGTCTGTTATTTTGAATCCCAACTGGTGTATTGAAGTGTTTCCATATGATTTGGGCAAATTGGCCTGAGTTGAGTATGTGCTCCGCTGTTTCATTCCCTACTTTGATGCAACATACACACTTGTTAACACTTGGAGCTCCAAACCTAGCTACTCTATCGTCCGTGGGTAGTTTGTTTCTCAATGCTCTCCATAGGCAAAAGGACCATTTGAAGGGTATTTTCTTGTGCCATATCATCTTATTTGTGAGCAGTACTTGATTTGTTTCTCTCAGTACAGTCCATGCTGATGCACAGGAGAATTCCCCAGAAGCAGAAGGCTACCATATTGGTGTGTCATTAATGTGGGGGTTATAATGGATTTTGACTTGGAGAATGTGTAAGATTATGGACAGGGGAGCTATTTGAGAGGTTATTTAACTGAGTTTCTGGATATCCCAATGCCCGTCTGTCTAGTAATGTGATACCTTGGTGTTGCCGGGCCTGCTCTACCCTTGTCTAAAGTTGGCTAAGTGCCCAATACCTAGCCAGTTATCCCACCAGAAGCTGAAATTTCCTGAGTGTAATCTCCATTGAATGTGACGGTCAGCAGTTTCTTTGTTGATCATCATTCTTCTCCATGTCTGTGACTGTCCAGAGCTCCATTTTTTTGATCTGGGGTGTGATCTCTTACAGTATTTGGCCAATAAGAAATTGCTCCATAATGTCTGTTTGGTCCTAAATCGCCACCATTGTTTGTATTCCATAGATTTACAAATCTCTGCTATAGGTCTCAGTCCAATACCCCCTTCTTCCAGTGGGTATGATAGCGTGTGACATGAAGCCCAATGGTATTTGTTCTTTTCTTTGTTCATCCCCCAGAAAAAGTTAGCTGCAAGTTTCTCTATCTGTTTAAGGATAGCTTTTGGGGGTGTGACTGCTGACAACAAGTGAATAGGGAGTGATTGCAGGACATGCTTGATTAAGGTCAATCGACCCCCATAAGATAATAATCTGCCATGCCAACCTCTTATCCTACTTACCACTTTAGATATGATACTATTGAAGTGCATAATCCTTTTCCTGCCAATGTATAGGGGGCATCCTAAGTAGGTTAGAGGGGATTCCTTATTTGGTAAAGCTTGTGACCTGCTGAATTCTCTTGGTAGTGTATTGGAAGACAGAAGGGGCAGTCATAAAATGACTTTTGTTTTTGTTAATCTGTTGGTCAGATGTCTGCTCATAATCTTGAAGAACTTTCATGATCTTCTTTAGAGAGGTTCTGCAGCCTAAGGTGAAAATGATCACATCATCTCCGAAGCTCAGATGTGTGATTTGAGATTCTCTATTTTCCATATAAAAGCCATTAAAGAACTAATCATGTTGAGATTGTTAAGCATCCTAAACAGTAATTCAGCTCCCAAAATGAAAAGTGAAGGTGCCAGGGGGTCCCCTTGTTTTAGGCCTCTACTAGAGTGAAAGAAGCCAAATCTTGTGCCATTGACTATAACAGAGTACCAGTTGTTGGACATTGTTCTCCATACCATGTCAATGATTCTTTCACTAAAACCCATTCTTCTCATTATTATACATGTAAAGGACCAAGATACTCTGTCATAAGCCTTTGCCATATCCAATTTGATCACTACATTAGCGCGTATGTTTGGTTTCTTAATTCCCTGGACAATCTCTTGTGCAAGCATAATATTTTCAAAGATGCTTCTTCCTTTGATAAATCCAGTTTGGTTTGGGAGATGATATTGGGAAGAATAGGGGCAATTCTTTTGGAGATAATCTTGGATATAATCTTATTGATGAAGTTGCTCAAACTTATAGGTCTAAATTCTGATAAGTTATTAGGGAATTCTACTTTAGGTATCAACACCAGGCATGCTTGTGTCATGTACCTAGGCATTGATTGGCCACAGAAGAATGCTTTCACCACATTGAAAAGATCAGACTGGATGATATCCCAACAATACTGGAAGAATTTTCCATTGAGCCCATCTGGACCTGCAGCACTGGATGGGTTCATTGAGAAAACAATTTCTCTGAACTCTTCCATTGTAGGATCTTTGTTGAGTTGATAATTATCTTCTTCTGTAATCACTGTAGGAATGTAAGATAGAAGATCTTCCCTGATGACTCCCCCAGGATCAGTGAATAAGTTGTGGAAGTGGTCACATGCAGCTTCACCTATTGCTTCATCACCATATATCCAGTCATTATCTTCATTTTTGATTTTGTGGATATATAGTTTTCTTCTTCTACCTCTGATCAAACTATGAAAATATTTGGTGTTGGCATCTCCATCCTTGAACCACTGTAGTTTTGTTTTTTGCTTTAGGACAGCCTCTTCAATTATTAAATGTTTGACATATTGAGCATTGAGTTCATGGCCAATTATTCTATCTGATTCTTTGTTGGACTGTGCCCAGATCTCTTCTGCTTGTCTGACTTTCTCTTCAAATTCCTTGACTTTCTGGAAAATATCTCCATACTCCTGTCTGGACCATTTGGATAGTTCTTTGCAGAGTGTTTTAGTTTTTTGATGGAAATTCCACATTGCATTTCCAGTGACTGGGGTATTCCAGACTCGCTGTACCATTGGCAGGAAGGTTACAATTTCTGTCCAACAGTTCAGGAATTCAAAATACTTAGTGGCATTTTCCTGTCTAGCATTGATTTCCAGGAGAAGAGGACAATGGTCTGATCCTGTAGCCGCTAGATGTGTAATGGTCATGGCAGGGTGTGCAGCCAGCCAATTTGTCATTGGCCAGTCCACTATCCAGTCTTTTTCATACAATTGAGCAGGGGCCTCTGCCATTAGACCAAGTGTATCTAGGTCCATAGTAACCAAAGTCGGTGAGTCCACAGTCCTCGATCATGCTCAGAAACGCTAGACTTTTGTTGAGTTGGTATGGAATACCCCCTATCTTTTCTTCAATTGATGCAATTACATTGAAATCCCCAATGGCACACCATGGTGCACTAGAGTTCTGTGCTTTGTTCCTTAGCTTGTCCCACAGTGGCCTCCTCAAAGGAGGTTTGCATTTAGCATATATGACTGTGAGATGGAAGATTTCAGGAGCTTCAGCATGCTTTAACTCAATTGTGACTTGTTGTTCATCTTGATCTGTGATAGTACCAGAGAAGTCCTTATCCCAGAAAATCCATATCTTATCATTGATGTTGGAAGCTACATGATGCATAGAAAGTTGGTTTTGGTATTGAGTGATATGTGAAGAGTCTAGGAATGGTTCTAGAATAGCTATGAGGGAAAGATTATGGATTTGTTTTAATGTTTTGAGTCTCTCAATGGCTCTAGAGATTCTAATACCTCTGACATTCCATATAAGTGTACTAATCATTAAAACATGGAAGGGGGTTGAATTTTGGTGGGACGGTGCTTTTTTTAGCAGCCATGTTTCTTGTGATCCTTAGTGATGGGTTGTATGTTCTAGGAGATAACCCCTGGTTTTGAATGATAGCATTTTGATAGTGTTTCCCATTAATAGCTGCTGCAAGGATATCACAATGTTGGTCCTCTTCTGTGGCATCACTGAGCCCCGCTTCTTCCTCAAAGCCTCCACTCATCTCATCTTCTGAGAGAATAGGTCTATATTCATCATGTTGCGAAGAATATTTTAGAGGACACTCTTCTATTGGAGCAGATATTAGAGCAGTGTGTTTATCCTCCTGCCTGTCCTACTCATTAGTATGTAACAGAGGTTGTGAAAGGGAGGGATCTGGCACAAGGTCTCTATATGTCTGTGATTTGTTGGAAGTATCAACATCAGGATTCCATTTCAAGTTGGCAGTTGGGCTTTGGTATGGAGTGGTAGATTCCTGAAGGTGTTGTTCTGTTGTAGGTTCATTAATAGAGATTCCTGTAGACTGTTTTGTCATGGCTTTTCTCTTTTTCTAGCTCGGCATATTTTTGGATTTAGGGGATTGTATGCTAAAGTCTGACACTACAGGGGCTTTTCCTTTTAGGAGTCTTTTTATTGCATCTTCCTGCTGATCAATTTGGTATTCGTCTGAGCTGTTTATTTCATATATCTCTTTTCCCATCGCATTAGCTGTATGGGGCTTGAGGGGGGCCATCCTATGGTGTATCAATTATGCTCTAGCACACTCATGCGAAACATGAGGAATCCCAACCCCCGTAGGTACCCCATCCTGCAAGAAATTGGTTTTCTCCTGACGTTTCTCCTTCCCTCCATCAGCTTCATTAACAACAGGTATAATAGGGGGGGCATGGGAATGGGATACAGTGCTGATATTTTCAGAATTATGAATATAATTTAATGCTTCTAAAGTTATTTGATGAGAAGTAGAAGGTATACCTGACCGTGTAGTTCTGATGTCTTCCTGTGTGGTTACAGCATCAACAAGTTGCATTGTATTTTGTTTTGGCATGTATATTTGTTGTTGCTTCTTGTTGGCTTGCGAGTTACCTTTAAAGTGCTTCTTTTTCTGTGTTTGCCATTCATCATTTGAAGGGGTTACCACTTGGTTTTGGTGATCCTTGTTCTTTTGATGCTCCTCAGCTTTTTTGTTACTGTTTTGTTCTCTTGCTAGTTCATTTACACTAGAATTTTGCATTTTAGGTTTTTGTTGCCCCCTGTGCTGGTTATCTTTGGTGTGACTCGGAGTTGTGACCGGTAAGTCTTTCTCTGTAGCTGATGAGTCTTCCTTTCTTCTTTGGTTTTCTCCCTCTTTCAGCTTAAGTTGACAATTTTGAGGCAAATGACCCTGATGTCTGCAGTATGGACAATAATGTGGGAGGTTATCATATTGAATCTGGAGCCATTGACCTTCTCCATTGACATCATCATCATATCCTAGCCATACATGTGTAGGTGAGTCTTTGGTGAGGTCAACCTGCATCTTGATCTTAGCAACACTACCTCTGGTCTTTTGAAATGAGGCAAGATCCAGGAACAGGGCTTTACCAACAGGAGATAGAAAAGGAGTGAGGATCTCCATATAGTATAAATGTCATAGTAGTTCTGGGATAATAACCCATATATGGACTATTGACGAGTCCTCATTGGGTTTGAATGCTGGATTCCATGCTTCCAATTTCATCATTTGGCCCTGTATATACATGTATTGCTTAGTCCATATTGTGGCGTGATCATACTCACTATCAAGCTCTATGTAGATTGTCCTGGCATTGAAGTGTGCAATCTTCATCCCTCCTCTGAGTACAGTTTGAGCTATGAAGCTCTTCCTAATCACCTCCATTCTTGTCATGGTGTTCAGAAATTTTCCTGTCACTGTGTATTTACATCTGTCTGCAAACTTGATCATGTAATCCTCTCTTTTGAAAAGCACAGCAGGTCTGCCTTGTTTGGTGGTAATGACTGGTGGGGTGAATTGGATTGGGGTGATTTCTGCCTCATGTCGGGCCCTTAATCTAGTGACATATGATTGTGTGACAATAGGTGGAGGGGGAGTGGTGTTGGCTTGGATTTTGGATTTTGTGGAAGTGCTAGGAAGTTGATATTTGTTGGTATTAAACTGTTACGGCTTGGGTTGCTGGTGGGTGTGAATTATTTGGTTATATGTCCTTAGTTGGTGGTTTTAGGCTTCTTTTGAGATGTTTTGGCTTATCAAAGTTGGAGGAGATCTTAATGGGAGATTGGGCTGAGGTCGATGGTTGGGTCGCAGTGTACTTACCAGCATCAGATATATCAGGTTGCAGCTGCTGCTGCTGCTGTTTTGGGGCAGATTGTGCGGCTACTATAGTAGTCGCAAAGCTTGCTGTTTTACTAATGCTTGTAGGATCTTGGGTTATGGGATATGTAGTCATAGTGGTTTCCTGGGACAGTAAATGTTCTTTGTACAGTTGCTGTGGTATCACATTAACAGTGTTACCCTGCGGCATTACAGTGGGGGGGATTGAATTTGAACATCAGCTTTTTGAAATGAACCTTGTGCTTTTGCTTGACGATTAGTTTCCTTGTGACCTTGGGGAGGTTGAGGAGGGAAATGGTCGGACAATTGAACTGGTACAGTGCCATTGGCATTTTGTCGAACACCTGGTGTGCTCGACACTGTCAGGTTCTCCTTTTGCACAATCTTTAGTAGCGGCTCAATCAAATTAGAGGTTAGAGGAGGGGAAATGTTCTCCGGAACATCAGTAGTCATTTCGCTTTGATTTTGAACAACTTGGTATATGGTATCATCCGCAACTAACTGGTTTGGTGTACTGTTCTGTTGGTCAGGGATTTCACCGACCATGGTGAAATCTTCTGTATGCAGACCTGAAGAAGAAGATGAAATATTAGGAACTCCCTGGCGATTTATAGCTACAGCAAACCCACTGTTATTTGGTAAATCTGTAATTGCTGGGGGGTTATTTTGAGGTGTTGTTTGTTGGGGGTGTTGCGCGAGGAGATGGGGAAGGTTTTGAGGCTGGTCCGGTGGTTTTCCACCGATGGACAACGGCAAATCGACCATCGTCGGTAGCTTGTCTCTGCTTCAACAGTGTTTTGACAGTGGCTCGCAGTGAGTTTCTAGAGAGAAGTCAGACAATCGCTCTCTAGACAACGATAATATCTCACTATCGGCCCAATTAAATACTTGAGCGATGAAAATAGTATTTACTCCTTCAGTTTTGTTTTGTTTTATTTTTTCTTGTAATATTATTGTGACTAGCATAAGAAAATTGCTTAGAATAGGTAGCAATGATTTTGTGAGTGATCTTCCCAATCAACATTTGGCAATCCATCTTAGTCCATTTTCTTGGAGATAAAGGCAATCCTAAGTATCTGATAGGAAAAGTTCCAAGAGTAAATCTTGTTCTTTGCAGCAATTGGTCCTTAATACCTTCTTCATTCCTAGCTACAAAGATGCTAGATTTCTCCATATTGGCTATCAAACCAGATACTTTACTAAAGTGATCAAGGGCTTCTATTACTCTATTAACTGATCTAACATTACCTTTATCGAATATCATCAAATCATCTGCAAATATGAGGTGTGTCAGCTTGATCTCTTTGCACATTGGATGAAACCTGAAGTCAGGTAATCTACTGATTGTCTTTAAGGTTCTGGAAAGGTACTCCATTACTAGAACAAATAGTAGTGGAGAAATGGGATCTCTCTGCCTCAATTCTCTCTTTCCAGCAAAGTAACCATGACCGTCACCATTAACTTTGATTGTGAACATAGTAGTAGACACACATACCATGATCCAATGAATGAATTTCTTAGGAAAATCATATCCTCTTAAAGCTTCCTCCAAAAACTCCTAGTTTATCATGTCGTATGCCTTTCTGAGGTCTATTTTCATTAAGCATCTAGGAGTTGTCTTCCTATTATGGTTCCTTAGTAAGTCATGGCAGATCAAAACATTGTGCATCATTGACCTTCCTTGTACAAAAGCTGACTAGTTATCTAATATAATATGATTGATTGTTGGCTACAACCTGGTACAGAGCATTTTAGATATACACTTGTATAAAGCATTACAGCAGGAAATAGGCATGTATTGAGCTGCATTTTCTGGAACTTCCACTTTAAATACTACGGCAATGTTAGTAGAATTAATTTGCCTGAGCATCTTTCTATTTTAAAAGAATTCTAGAACTACTTCAGTGATGTCTTTTCCCACAATTGGCCAGGTTGCTTTGTAAAATCCACTCTCAAATCTATCAGGTCCAGCACTTTTGTTGCTGGCAATCTGAAATATAGCCTGCTTGATATCTCTTTCAAAAAAAGGTTGCAGTATCTCATGTTGCTGAGACTCTGATAACATATTCTCATTCCTGATTATACTACCAAAAGCTTGTACTCTTTCTATTTCTTTCCTCCCTAGTAGGTCTTCATAGTAGTAAACAAACATACCAGCAATTGTATCAGGATCTGTTTGCCAAAGACCGGAGCTGTCTTTGAGCTGAGTAGTAGCCTGCTTCAGTTTCCTGTGCTTGATTACTGAGTAAAAATATTTAGTGTTGTCATCTTCCAATTTAATCCACGTGCTTTACTCCTTTGCTGCAAATACATTTCAGCTAGGTAGGAAGATTGCCTAAACTTTTGGTAGGTAGTGACTTCAACTTTTTGATACTACAGGCTTGTAGGACATCTCTACAGTTGAACTTGAGCCTGTTTGAGTGTGTTCTTATCCTCATTGGCTTCAACCACTATGTTATGAAATGCATAGTTGTTTAAGGCTTTCAATCTCTTCTTTAGCATTTTCAATCTGCTCACTACTATAAACATTTTGCACCTTTCAACAGTGTAGTTCCAACCCTCATTAACTATGGTCATGAATTGCGAATGTTGAGTCCACACATTGCAAAATTGAAAGGATCTCTTACTTCTTTGCCTCTCATTCACAAAAATCACATTTGCAGGATTGTGATCACTTATCCCCTCAGTCAAGAATCTTGCATTGCATTCTGGCATGGTATCAAATCATTGCTCATTAATAAAAATCTAATCAAATTTAGAAAAAATTTTGTGCTCTTCATGTTTATTACTCCAAGTGTATCTATTTCCTTGTGCAAGTAGTTCCATCAAACCACACTCTACTACACAATTATAGAAATCCACCACTTCAGCCCATGTCACTTCATTCCCTCATATTCTATCATCTGCATTTAGTATTGAGTTAAAATCACCGAGTACCATCCATGGTTTACTGCACCCTCTACTGTGAGTAATTAAGTCTACCCACAGTTCCTTCCTCTCCTCTTTCGTATTAAAGGCATACACATAGGTTATTTCAAATGATACTTGAAGAGGAACATACAGTACTTCACAAGTTATTAATTGAGTTGTCTTTCTTCTAGGAATAATATAGTAATAATTTGGTCGCCAGGTGACCCAGATTCTACCATTGTAATTGTAGCACCCCAAAAAATTTTGAAATACTTAAGCGCATTTAAGAAAGTTGATGTGTGATAATTATATTATTTTGTATGTAGACGAGGACTATTAATATGATGAATATTAGTTGGATATGATAATAAGTGTACGAGGTATATTTGAAGTGATATAGGGCATAAGGAGAGCCCTTGGGACAAATCAAGTTGGAAATTATATGATAGACTAAAGTTTCAAATGAGTACGCACAAGATCTAACTTTGGATGAGAATATCTACATATATATAAGGAGTTATGTGATTAAAACTTGAAAGGTGATATGTTTAGGCCTAAGGAGCCGAAAGAGATTTCAATTACTTAAAACAAATGGAATGATTTTGTATGATTTTATCCAAAATTTTAGATTGATGTAAATATTTTAAAAGTTTATATTGTGGTTTACATTTTACTTGTCTTTTATTTAAAATGACAAGGATCGTGAATTGATAAAAAAAATTATCGTTTTATATCAAATATTGATGTATTATTTTTTTTATAAAGTTTGTCCCAAGAACTTAAGTTAGAGAGAGTCTATGACACTTATTGAGTACCATTGTGGTGTACTCAGCCCTTAGGGGCCCCTCTCCAGGGTCCTGCTTACTTTAAATGTTTCAGGATAAGGTATGATACGTGGCATGTGGTCAGGGTTAGGATGACTCTCTTTTGAGGTATTATGAAGCACCACTTTTATTTCGTGGTAGCTATCATGTATGTTCTTATTTTCTTTTGTTGGAATTACTCCAAATGTTGGTTCTGTTCTTTGGTATAGAGGCTCCATAAATAGTTGTGTTAGATTGAAAAAAATAGGATTGTGAACGCCATGCATAAAGGAATAATCATTTAATTTGATTATATTATTTTTGTTAAAAGTTTCATGTATGATTTTGGAAATAAAAACTATGTTGCGACTTGATTTGAAAATGTATAAGAATTTCAATTGGCTTCCGCAATTATACTTGATCTTAGCATATGGGTTGGTTCACTCGAGTCGGGTAGTATGCTGGGTGCCGGTTAAGCGGATTTGGGTCATGACAGTAATGACAATCAAGATTTGTTACAAACTTCTATCCAGAAAACATCTTGTCTGCTAGTTGGTCCATCCTTTCTTTTTTGACTTTTGTTTCCAGCAGGCGGATCAAGCCTACTCTTTCCTTATTTCGAAGGAGCTTTACCTCCTTTTGCTTACTAGTGACATTAAGCCCCCTAATATTCCAACTTAATAGACTAACCATCCTATTATGAGGGATGATTAGAACACCCACACTGCTTCCTTCTCCCCCTCCTTGGACAGGTTGAGAGCTTCTTGCTTATTAAGAATTTGGAATGAGTTGTACTTCTCCATTTATTCCTTCTGCATTGTCACAGTCTTGCCATACTTATTAGGTGTTTGCCAACCTGGTTCTACATTTCTTTCCTTTGCTACCAACTGCTCCTTAGCTACATATTGTTATTTCTTCCTAGAGTTACTTGCACTTTGTTACCCCTTATGGTATTTGAATTGGTTTTCTAAGCTTCATGGCTCTTCTCATTTTGCACTTGGCCTTGCTTCTCCATCTGAGTGTTTGTTGTCTGATCCTTGTTTCTTTGTTCATTCTTAAAAGCCTTCTTCTTTTGTCTGCATACGCCATCTTCATGTCCATACTTTAAGCAATAGGTACATAGAATTGGCTTCCAATCATAACTAATCATTTTCTCTATTAGCTTGCCCTTCTCAATCCTAAACATCACCACATCAGGTAGTTTAGCATCCATTTCAACCTCCACTAACAATCGAGCAAAATTTAAACCAATCATCTTCTCTGTGTTCTGGTCAACCATCAGTGGTTTACCAACCAGACTCCCTATCTTACTTAGTCCTTTTGGACTCCAATATTTGAAATCCAATGCTGGCAATTTGATCCAAATTGGTACTGTAAGGATCTCCTCACGAGTGAAATCTAAATCAGGTGTAAAAGCTTTCACAATGAACGGTTTGTTGTCAAATGATAGATACCACCTCCTGTTTTCCTATTGTTGTATCAAATCGTACAACAATAACCCTATCTTTTAGCATTGTTATCCTATCTATACCATGTTTAACCCACTAACTTTGTATGTAACCTTGTATCACAGCAAGCGGAAGATGAGCCCCAAGTATATAGCAAATTACAGCATTCCCCCAATAATCAATTTCTGTACTAATATCAACTAGTTCAATTCCAAAAAAATTAGACTCACCTGTTGATTTAGGTTGTGCATACTCCAATTTATTCCCAACATTCGATACTTTTGTTTATCAAAGTTATCCCACACCGAGCTCTTCTTCCCCTGCACTTCAATCTCCTCTTCGACCTCATCTGCCCATGATTTCCTTCCATTACTCACATGCACTGTTGGATCACTGCTCGTAGATGCTTGTTGGACCTCATTCCATATTTGAATTGCTTCAATTTGCTTGAGTTTCTCATTGTTTGGTATTTTTGGTACTGTTTCATTAGAATTAGGGCTCGATTGCTTACTTCCGGAATTTTCAGTTGTTGCAACCTTTCCTTTGATTCCTCGTTGAGCATTACTCTGTGAAGCAGCTGCCTTCTTCGCCATTAACGCTTTCTGAGATAGAATACGAGCTCTCTTACCTATGGTAGGCACAGGTTAAGCTAACGTGCACCGAGAGAGAAGATAGGCCATTCAGAAAACCATTCAACTATCATTTTTAATGGATATTTGATAACTGGAAGTTTGATGATTTAACTATCATACTATATAACCTAAATTGTAGTATCCAAACAGACTTATCAAAATAAAATTTAAGGAGATCAAAATTCGTAGGTATTGTTTTCAACGCCAACTACATTAGTGTGATGCCCATGACGGGAAAATGTTGGGTGAAGAGAGAGATGGAAAGTTCTCACCAATGAACTATGAACAAAAGTTAACATTTAGGTCGCCTAGAGTCTTACATCAGAAAAAGGAAATTATACTACTTCCTTCGTTCACTTTTACTTGTTCACTATACTAATATTACATTTTCACTTTTACTTGTCTACTATATTAAATATTAAATTAAGAGAATGATAATCTTTTCTTTATATTTTACTCTTATCATTAACTATTAATTCCCCAAATTATTTTCCAAGACTTTTGAAGATGCTATCATTATTATGGGTAAAATTATAAAATACATACTTCACTTTTATTAAAAGGTGTGCAAAATCAAAAGTGGACAACTAAAATTGAACGAAGGAAGTATAAGAGTAATACTTTGTGATCAATATGGGCAAATTGATTTTGAGTTCTACAATGAATCAAAATGACAAATCAGCGAACAATATTAAGTCGAAGCGAACATGGGGTGTTATATCTTTTCTATAAGGGTTTAACTGAACCTATAACTTTCGACATGGAATATAGAAATATATGTAAAAACTTATTAAAATCTCAATAAGATGTCTCGAAACGAAAATAAATTCATAATTGTTATTTTTAGTTTATGACCCTATCTCTTTCTTTTACACATAGAAAATTTGCTTTTACACGTAAAAAATCTAAATAGGACACTTTCTTAATTTCAACATTGTAAATTTCCATGATGACCCATTTCCTCAATTTTTTTCTCCGCAAAGGGAAAATGACATGGTATGACAATAAAGAAAATTGGTAAATTTTTAGCCTGGTATTAGGTTTGGCAAAGGTAGCACCAACAAATTGGAATTATATAGCCAAATCCTAAAATATTTTAATTACTTATTTAATCTCTCTCTTCTTATTTTTTCTTCTCTCTCCCTGTTTCATCTCCAATTTTCTTCTTCAATTTTTTCTTTGTTCCTTCTTCTTTTTTAATGTGTTGTTTCTTCTTCAATCTGAAATTGGAAAGGCATTTGCTCTTTGATAATGTTTGGAAAGTTGTAATGACTGAATATATTTTTTTTATGAAGTTACAATTTTCTCATCACGGCGGGAATTCCCCAAAAACCTAAAGGCGATCACTTTCATAAATCGATATAGTTTTCTTCCTATCTTCATCCAGTTGTTGCTTTGTTCGATTTGATTCGTATCTCTTGGCAGAATTCAATTTTTTTCTTCTTCTCTCTTCTTTTTTTATAGTAAAAAAATAAAATATATATATGTATATATATATATATATTTGAGGTGGTGTACATCTATGTATATCACCGTGTGAATATCATATCGTATATCGTGATGTACATTATTAGGTTTGACAATATAAGGTCAAACCGGAATGAAATTGTCCAATTGATTTTAATTGGACGAAATTTATTCTGAATAAACTTACTTCAATTTTGTTATTGATCAAAGAAGGAAAATAAATATTTGATATAATAGGTTTAGAACAAGTTTTAAAATACAAAATTAATGATTATAATAATGGGAGTAAATAAAATTTTGATATACAAAGAAAGAAAATAATTTTTTTATATAGACAAAGAAGAAAAATAAACTTATGATATCCATTTTGGTATACACATATTCAATGTGTTATACACTATAACATACAAAAAATATAATTATTTTTATTGTAATATACATTGATATAGAGGCAACAATAAATATTAAATAACTATATATATAATTTTATATAGATATAAAAAGAAGAAAAATAAAATTTTAATAAACATGTTGATATATACAAAGAAGAAAAAAAATTATAATATACATATTATTCTCGTGATATATATTTATTGGCTACTTGATATCAATATTTATGACTATGACTTTTTTCTACTAATTATATGGATAGGTTGTCACAATATGCCAAAATCCTTACGTACGGAGCTTTTAGCATAGATATCTGGAGGCCCATACTTGACACTTACGTCCCTCTAGGCCCATACATGTCATGTTCCTCATCCTCTAAATCCTTCACAAGGAACTGTCTCCTGTTTGTATAGAGAGAACATGAGATGGCGACAAATGAGTAAATTGTATGGTCCTCCCCTCCCCATAATTATGATACTATTATGATATTGAGAAGAAACGAGTTAGGAAATAATAGCAACTCACTTTGAGGGGCTCCTCAAATCTACCCTTAGATTGATGTTTGATTTTCTAAAAGATACTTCCCCTTAATTTTTTTCCTCTCCATCTGCCTATGTAATAACAGCAAAATCACTTTTAAAACAAACATCCAACAAGGAGATGGCATGTTTAATTTTATTACCTCAACAGAGTGTATCAAGTTAGAATGACCATTTGAAGTACTGAAATCACAATCTAGGTAGGTGAGATGTCTTTGTCATTAAAATTTATACAAGAACTTTTGGTTATTTTAATGCCATGTGACATGTCTCTTGAAACTCATCACTTCATCTCACAAGTTACAAATGTGTATAGCCGTACTCATCAATTTTACGCTTGAGATATTCATCACACAGAACAATGGTCCGTAAGTTAGTTTGAACCAAGAGCTTAAATTCCAACTCTTGCACAAGGAGAAGCAAAAGTTATTGAATGCATTCTCGACCAAAATTCATAAGTATTCCAAGTATAACCTCCAGGCTACAACTACACAGTTTACACGAACAAATAGAACTCAATCTCATTTTAAAATTTCAAAATTGAAATCTTAAAATAACGTATTATGTTTAGTTCTCCTTTGCATCTCCAGCATGTTTAAGTTCATCTTGGATCTTCTAGCAAAATACTTGATCCGTCTTTATAGAAATGGCATGATCCAAAGTAGGAATCTCAACGTATCTACTTTGTTATATATCATGATAATACTCCTGTACATACTCTTTCGAAAACTTACAGAGATGCTTGTTCAAAATCGATATTTTAACTTCCTTGACTATTAAAATTATCTTTAAACATTAATTATGAATATAGCAAAAACCCTTTCGCTTCCCAAGAGTAGTATTGTCATTCTTTTTCTAATAGATGAAATATAATATATCAATATCGATTGATCAATCGATCTATTATGGCTCAATCCCAAATTAGTAGGCGAGAGTCCAATATATACACTCAAAATCAAGATTACAATACGATAATTTTCTTCTCTCAAAAGAATCTTATCTATCTTTAATACTATTAGTCCAATGGACTTAACCAACACTCCTGGGGCTTATAACGGTTTCTCACACTATCCTGGCAATAATCATAAACTACAAAGTTTCTCTGCACCCAAGCATAATCAATCTTCTGTTTACTTGATAAGTGCCAAGCATTATACTGATCCCACCAGTGCTGTGTAGTGGTGGAAACACAAGCAGGGAAAGGAGCTTTCCATTGACAAGCATCTAAAGTAAAATCCTTATAAGTTGCTACAAATGGTGCACTTGTCCAGTTTATCTTGTCCAAGCCTCCTCTAGTAGCCCAATTATCTGCATTCCATATGCTAGAAAATACGTACATTGGCCTCTCAGCTGGAAAAAAATTGTTCGTGTGATTCGCGTTCTTGTATACCCTTATCGGAACCTTATCAACAAAAAACCTGCATTTACAAGAATTTTCATCAAATCATCAATTACAGTACTACACCTTAATCTCAAACCAGTTACGCTCAATTATTTGAATTCCCTAGATCCATCAAGTTCTTTCAAATCCATTTTCATGAGAATCTCGATGCTAATTGTAATTTAAAATGACCGTTCTCTCGTCAATCAATTTGTCCTCGAGTAAGCATTTTCCAGATAATTGTTACCATAGAACTGTGGTACCAATATGTGATTAGTGAAACAAAATTTACCATCGAAGGATGTCGCGAGATAATTGAGATACTCCACCCTTAATGGATCTATCCAACGTGAATTCAATTTAGTCGAATCAGTGATTTTTGAATATGTTGTTAAATAGCTAGGGAGGAAAAAAACAAGAATTACCGAGAAAAGAGAAAAGGACTTACACAATTTGGTGAGAGTTCCAAAGAATGGAATAGGTATGGAAGTCCTGAGTAGGGTCGAACCAAAGAAGATGCCTCATCTCACGTCCACCACTGCCATTATTGTACACATTGGTCTGAATAAGATAAGGCTGTCCTGTTCTGTTTCCCAAGAACTCAAAATCTATCTCATCTCTCAATGGCCCTGCCTCTACTTCCGAGCACATCTGCACCCAATGTAACCCATTACACCCATTGCCAAAAAAATTCCCACAAGATTAAATTTGCATGTATTGAGTTGTCATTTCATGTACAAATTTGTGAACTTACATAAAAGGCTGTCACAACACCAGCAGAGTCACCTCCTACTAATTTCAACTTTGTGCTAAACCAACCAAATCTATAGCTCTGCTTAGTAATAAATCCACAATCTGTATACCAAGAATATGAACATTCACATGTTAAGAAAAGAAAAAGAATGTAAGAAATGAAATGCATTAGAAATGTTGGGGTTTATTAATCACCTGATACTTGGTCTAAGGTGAGATACCAGATCTGTCCATCTTGAGAAGTCTTGAAATGAGTACCCGGACAACTTTTACTGAAGGTGTTTTCAAATGCACCTGTGATAAGTTGAGCATGTGCTGATGAAAAAAGGGTAGCCACTAGTGCTGCAAATAAGAGAAAATCAGCCATTGAAGAAGCATTTCTCTCCATTGTTTTTCCAATGAAGCTCTTCTTACAAGTGAGAAAAGAAAGGCTTCTCAGCTGGATCCTTTCGGAAACACGACGGTTTATTAATTATACGCGGTTTGTTACCTAAGGGCAGAAATGGAAATGAGAATCTTGCTCATTTTTGTTACTCTTATCTTTTAACCTCGAGAGACGAAATTAGACTGGTATATATAGGAAATTTCAAAAAATCATTTTGAGACTATTTTCTTGTTTGTACTAGAAAAATATTTGAAAAGTTGGGAATCATCAAGTTTGGTTTTCTAAAGATGGACTACTCTTCAAAAATTCAATCCAAAAGGCTATTAGAAACCAAAACAATGCAGTTGTAGATCTAGAAAGACTAATGAGTACTACAATTGTTTTCCAAGTACATTTTCCTATAACGTAATAGAAACAGATAATATTACCTAGGTAGTTTTTTTCTTCTGAGAAAAAAATCCAAAATCCAGATCTCACTTTTTTCTCTTTTCGGGAAAAACATGTCGAATCAACAAGTGAAACTAACTTGAGTGAAAAAAGAAAGCTAAAGAAGAAAATAATTTACTATATTTATGTTTATTCTTGTAATAAGTTGATAGTAAATATTTAAGAGAGATGACGAATACTCTACTCAGTGTTTCAAATTTTAAAGTGCGTAATTTAGGGATTGATTTCAATAGCACACATATCGAGTAAGACTAGCAAGTACGTATAAGCATGCAATTTAATGAGAGTGAGAGGGTCTCCATGCTGCCAACGAACTGCTTTTGCTGGCAGAAAATAAAAAAGTGGGGTCGTCTAAGGTGCTTTTAATATTGAAATATGGCTCCTTTTGGATGGCCGTATTAAAAAACTTCTTGGATTTGACAATCTGGATTCTAAGTGTTAACAAAAGAATAAACATCACGTAGGTGAATGGGGCAATATAACCTTAAATTAAGGGCCTAATAAAACATTGTTCTACTTAAAGTAATCATTTGACTTTCCTGTTGTGGATCTCAATAATTCTGATAAGTTATGTGTTACGTTATGTTTTGATGATCTAATAAATTTAGTGATAAGAATCAGATAACGAATCTGTTTCATATCCTCAACATGTTCAACATAAGCTAATTTCAAGTCTGGTACATGTTTGAACATTCAGAGTCAAAGGAACAACAGAGGAAATAGATAGACATCAGTTCCCTTGCTCGCTATATCAGTCAACTTTCCACAGCTGTAAAGTGGTTGTAATTGTTTCTTTGCAGACACGCAACAGTGCAAACAGTGCAGCAGTCACTTTATGGGGAATGCCCTTGTACCAGACATGCTTACATCATTCAAATGATGTCACCAAGTAATATCAACATGAAGCATAGGCAAAACATCACACTTCACATTTCAGAATTCATCAAGCTTTCTCTCAAGAGTGTCGCCAACTTGCAAGTGATATTCAAGGCGTCAAAAACAAAGAACAACATAACGAAGGACCAGTTTCCTGCATTGAGCCATTATATGTTCTTAATTGTGTTGCACATTTGTTAAAGTGATTAACTTGTAGTTCCTACTTAGCTTATTTAGAAGCAATTGTGTAGGAAACCTTTTGTAAAACCATAAACCCTGTGTTTGTGTCTTGGCTAGAGTTAGTCGAGTTGTAAGCTTTGTAATAGAGTTATTACAAAAGTGCTTGTAATAGAGTTATTACAAGTTAGTGAGGGATTAAGAGGTTAATTCCTAGGTTACAATAGTTTGTAATCTGAAGTTGCTCAGTAGTGAAGTTGAAATCCTACGAGTGTAGGTCGTGGTTTTTAATCCTGTGAGCTGGGAGTTTTTCACGTAAAACTCTGCTATGTCATTTACTTATTTCCTTGTGTGTATTCTGTGGGAACTGATAGAGAACCCGTTCTCTATACAGTTTGGTGGACCGTAAATTTCTATCAATTGGTATCAAAGCAGGTTCTTTCTATTAGGCTAACACCTAGAAAGGATCCTCATAGTTGTTCCACCAAACTTTGAAGAAGGTAAATCTACCTATAGACCACTAAGATTCAATGGCCAATACTACGGATGGCGGAAAACAAGGATGCATGATTTTTTCATGGCTGAAGATTCAGAGCGCTGGGATGTTATCTACGATGGTCCTTTCGTTCCCATGAAGACCATTGGTGAACCAGCAGTGACAGTTCCCAAGACAAGAAAGGAGTACAACAATGCTGATTGCAAGGCTATAGAGAAGAACTTTCAATCAGCCAAGAAGATCTGGGAAGCTCTCCAAACAGCACACAAAGGGATAACTCAAGTCAAGTAGTCGAAGATTGATATACTAACTGCTGAGTATGAACTCTTCAGGATGAAGGATGATGAGTCCATTCAGGACATGCACATTCGCTTCACCTCTATCATCAATGAACTGCATTCTCTGGGAGAAATCATTCCAAGGAACAAACTTGTCAGGAAAATACTTAGTGTATTACCTGGTTCCTGGGAAAGCAAAGTAAATGCTATCACGGAGACAAAGGATCTACAAAAGAAGAAGGATCATGAGTAAAGAGAGCCCAAAAGGGAGAAGAACCTGGTCCTCAAGATAGACAACAATGAATCAAGTGGTGAGGATGCCGATATGGCTTACCTGACAAAGAGATTTCAGAAGATGGTTCGCAAAAATGGAGGCATTCCCAAAAAAAAGGCAGCTCCAGCAACCCAAGAGGGTATGACTTATGTCATAAGTGCGGGAAGCCAGGACATTTCATCAAGGATTGTCCTCTCCTCAAGCAGGACCAGTACAAACACAACACAGACAAAGCAGCCAAAAGGAACCCGGTTCCTAACAAAAGATTCAAGAGAAAAGATGCCGCTGACAATGTTATGAAACAGGCTCTTGTTGCATGGGGAGACTCTTCTACCGAATTTGGAAGAGATGATGAACAAGATGACAACTCCATGATGGCAGTTGAAAGTGAAGCAACTGATCGATCTTTGCCCTGATGGCAAAACCTAACGATGACGAAGATAATGATGATGATGAGGTAAACTTTCTAGACATTCAAGGAAATTTGAAGTCTTACTCTCAGAAAAAGCTTATTGATATGCCGGGTAATTTCGGCACATTTTGATACTACTTGCTTAAATTTTAACTTATTTTATGTGCAAATTCTCATGATACTTACGTAATTTTAGTGTATTTGCAGTATATCGAGTGTAAGGACCCAGAAGTAAGGAAAAGAGTTCAAAAAGCCAGCTGAAGACAAGAAAAGAAGTTAAGAGCATTGCATATGCGAGTATGCGGTCGCAAACAGAAAATGTGAATCGCATATTCTACAAGTAGATCGCAGACAAAGACAGAACTCTAGGCCAATCTTCATGTCGAGAATGAAGTCGCATATGCGACCGCAAAACAGGAATGCGATCCGCGAAATAACAAGGTGCAATCGCAAACACGAACAGAGTTCTGGGTGAAAATCAGAGTGGAGAATGCGATCGTATTTCACGATCGCATAATCAACATGCGAACCGCAAAATGAAAACGCGATGAAGGCAAAACTAGTGGGTTGACTCTGTGATAGCCTATGCAGATTTGCGGTCCACATTTCTGTTCTGCGACAGAAATACGGTCCGCATTATCACAACAGGGGCAAATCAGACTGAAACTCGCCTCGGGTTTTGGGCCTCTATAAATAGGTCTTATAGGGTTTTATGAAGGGAGTCTTGTCAGAATTTAAAGCACAAAGTACGGACAATTAACTAGTTGAATTCTTAGAAGCTTTCAGGGATCAAATACCTTCTATTTTTGTAAGATGATATCAATTACTGTTCTTTGTTCTTCAATTTTCAGCATGAATAGCTAATTTCAAACGCTGAGGTTGTGAACCCTAGATAGGTAGAATGTTGTTGAGATTTTGATATTGAATATGATTTCGAAGAAAGCTTGATATTTATTTATTTCTTGTTCTTAAATTAATCGTTAGTGGTTGCAAACATTAAAGAACGCCAATAAACTCTATCTTATCTTGAAAAAGTGGGATAGAAGTTGTAGAAATAAATAACAAAGACTCAAGGCTTTAAACCTTGTTTAATAAAATCGCTTAGGAATAAGTAGGTTTTAATTTTGGCGTTTAATTGGTTGTTCTTAAGTATAACTCTTTTGTATTCGGAAGAATCGTAGAGAGGATACGTTATCCAATTAT
>MCJB01047975.1:128883-170258 GCA_002018475.1 Nicotiana obtusifolia | reverse complement strand
CCTACAGTTGTCATTGTTACCAACTGTATTATCTTTCATTATCGGTTGTCATTGTTACCAACCGTGACCTGCAGTTGTCATTGTTACCAACTAGGTCATCATGATGGGTATCCTGCGCTCACTGTGGGTGGTTCAGACTTCCGGAAGGGGCTTTAGCGGCCCAAGCGCTATATCATATCTCGTGGTGGCGTGCCACCCGATCCCATATGCCTCACATCCGTGGCGGCGTGCCACCCGATCCATTTCGAAAATCATTTGAAAACATCATTTAGTTTTCCAAAACCAAATTCAAATAATGATTCAAGATATTACAAATACCCCTGAAGGGTTTACATAACCGGCACGAAGCCCAAATACGGCTAAAAGCCCAAATCATTATAATATCAAATCAATTTCAAACAGTTATGTAGTAAAAATCATCAACCGGGACGGACCAAGTCACAATCCCCAGTAGTAAACGACCCCACGCTCATCATCGAGCGTGTGCCTCACTTCATTATAGCACTACGATGTGCAATCCGGGGTTTCAAACCCTCAGAGCATCATTTATTATCATCACTCACCTCAAACCGGCTAAATCCTTAGCCCGCGACGCCTTTGCCCCTTGAATTGGCCTCCACGTGCGTCGAATCTATTCAAATTCAGAATAATTACGTCACATTATGCTATGGGGACAAAGCCCAAGCGAAAATAATCAAAATTACTAGGAAATCCCGAAATTAGCAAAACCCGAGCCCCGGGCCCACTTCTCAAAATTCAGAAATTATCACTCCAACGGGTTCCTTATCTCCTCACGAGTTCAACCATATAAAATTTGTCGAATTCCGACATCGGATTGGCTTTGAAATCTTAAGTTTTTGTTCTTGGAAGATTTGAAAAAAATTCTGATTTTTCTTCCATAAATTCATGGATTCATGATGTAAATGAGTATGGAATCATGATCTATGAAGGATTTATGATAAAGAACACTTACCCCGATGTTTTCCTTGAAAATTGCCTTAAAAATCGCCTCAAGCCGACCTCTCTAGCCCCAAATATGTTAAAATGGCCGAAACTCCAATTTTAAGAATCTGTCCAAGCAAGTCGAAATTGACATTTGAGACTTATAAATCGCATTTGACACTTGCGATTTGCCTCAGCACAAGAAAAATAGCAATTATTTTGCTGATACGGAAATAAGCATAACTTTCTTGTACGATGTCCGAATGATGAATGGTTTATATTTCTGGAAACTACATTTGAAGAAATACAACTTTCATTTTTTGATTATCTCCAAATTCCTTACCGATTACGAGATATAAGCTTCCAAAGTCGGTCCTGTGCAGCAGAAATTTCTGCCATGCACACTAACTGGAAAATAACAGCATTACCAGTCAATTTTAATCTATCATAACTTTCCGTATATATGTCCAAATGATAAATGGTTTATCATTTTGGAAACTAGATTCAAAGGACTACAACTTTTGTGTTTTGCAATTTTTCTGATTCCTTATATATTGCAAGATATGAGCTTCCAAACAGGACTACACGCATCAGTTTTGTTCTGCAATTTTCTGCAGATTTTTTTTCTATCTTTTTCAAAGATGAAATAGTCCGTTTAATCACCCAAAAGTCACCCGAGCCATTCGGGACCCTGTCCGGATATACAAACAAGTCCTAAAACATATTACAGACTTAGTCGAGGCCTTAAATCACATCCAACAATGCTAAAAACATGAATCATACCCCAATTCAAGCCTAATGAATCTAATAAATTCCAACTTCTACATTCGATACCGAAACCTATCAAATTGAGTCTGATTGACCTCAAATTTTGCACACAAGTCATAAATGAAATAACGGACCTATGAAGATTTTCAGAACTGGATTTCGACCCCGATATCAAAAAGTCAACTCCTCGGACAAACTTTCCAAAAATCTTTCATTTTCCAACATTCGCCAAAATGCGATGAATTGTCCTACGGACTTCCAATTTCAAATCCGGACATACGCCTAAGTCCGAAATCACCATAGGAAGCTATAGAAACTCTCGGAATTCCGTTTCGACTCTCGGATCAAAATCTCGCCTAACAACCGGAAATCGCCAAAATACTAACTCCACCAATTCAAGCCTAATTCTACATGGGACCTCCAAAACCAATTCCAATCACACTCCTAAGTCATAAATCACCTCCCGATGCTAACCGAACCATCGGAACTCACATCCGAGTCCTCTAACTCATAAGTCAACATCCAGTTGACTTTTTTTTCAACTTAAACCTTCTTAAAAGAGACTTAGTGTCTCATTTCTTACCAATTTCACTCTGAATGCAAATTACTCAATAAATTACTTAAAACATGGATAATGAAGCATAATGAGACGGAAGATGGGGAAAACGGAGCGGTAACTCACAAGACGACTAGCCGGGTCGTTACAGGTATAAGATTTATCTTTTTGTTAGACTACACTGGAAAGGTCAGCCGATCGAGGTAGCCACGTGGGAGTCTGAGTCTTATATACGGAGCAGATACCCCCACCTTTTCACCAATACAGGTACTTCTCTATGTTCTTTCGAGGACGAACATTTATTTTAGAGATAGGGAATGTGACGACCCGATAGTTCGTTCTCTTTTTGATGTTTCTCAGTTTGCGTGCATAGTCCGTGTTGCTTTTGGAAAAGCTCTTATATGAAAATTTAATGAAAACATGATTTTTTGGCTTTAAAAATAATTTAACATGACCACGGTCAACATTTTGTGAAGATAACCTCGAATCAATGTTTCAATGATTCTGGTAGGTGCGTGTCATGATTTTTGACTTGGGCGTATGCCCGAAATTGAAATTGGAGGTTCTTAGATTGATTTCACTAATTTTGCCAAAAACTAATTTTTAGAAAGTTTAAAAATTTTCTAAGTTTGACCGTATGTTGCCTTCATAGCTAACGAGTTCTGATTTTGTTGTTGAGACTTAGTAGACGTCCGTATTACCAATGCGTAATTGGTTTGACATGATTTGGATGCTTACATGTGATTTTAGTTGTTCTTAAGTTTACTTTGAAATTTCATTGGTTTTGCGGGTTGATATATAGATTTAGATGTTATTTTTGTGATATGATTGCGCGAGCGACTTTGTATGATGTTATTAAACCTGAGTGCATGTTTGGTTTGAGCCTAAGGGAGTCAGATGAGTTTCGGATGCATTTCGGATGATTTTGGATGCTTTGAAGTTAGTTAGTGTCGTTCCAGCACCGATGTTCGGATGCAAATCTCGCATTGGCGATGTTTGGCTCGCATTTGTGAGCCTGACTTTTTTGCGAACATGAGTTCATGTATTCGAGCAGGGCTTGGCATTGGTTAACCTGGCTTTTGCAAGGCAAGGGTTTCGCAATTGCAAACAACATAGGGTCGCTTTTGCGATCACTTGGTCGCATTTGCGATGCCTGGCAACATAGGACTTCTTCAAAATTGCAAAGATATTGGCCGCATTGCAAATGCTGGTTATTCGCAACTGCTTTCAACTTATTGCATTTGCGACTTCTGTTATTCTAAGACAGGATTCACATTTGTGAACCTTATCTCGCATTTGCAATGTTCGCAATTGCGAATAAGACTGTACAATTGCGATCTAGGCAAAAGAGGGGAAAATCGGGACTTAGCTCATTTTACACCATTTCTCAACCCTAAACGCTCTAGAGGCGATTTTCCAAGAGATTTTTCTTCCCAAATTCATTAGTAAGTGACTTTAATCCATTTATTTGAATTGAACATCAAATTTAGGATTTCCACTGTAGAAATTAGGGATTTGGGTAGAAATTGGGTATTTTTTTAAATTGAGATTTAGACCTCGAATTGGGGTGGGATTTCAAACAAATCACATAACCGGGCTCGGGGGTGGATGGGAGATCAGGTTTTGGTCCGAACCTCGAGTTTTGACCGAGCGAGCCCATGGTTGACTTTTGTTTACTTTTCAAAAAATGACCAAAATTGAACCTCTTTCATTAATGGGCAGTTTTTAAAGCTTATATTGAATCTTTTGATCAATAATTTGCTAGATTTTGTTGGTTTAGAGACTTGTCCGAAGGCAAAGGTGTGATTGGTTGATTGCTTTGATTCGTAGAGTGAGGTAAGTGCTGGGTCTAACCTTGACATGATGGATTAGGGATTATTACACAATGTTTTATGTGAATTATGTGGGGAAATGGCGTGTATGCGAGGTGAGGAAAGTATATACGCCGTCATGATAAGTATTTCCGTGTTTTCGTTTATTTCATGATATATCTTGTTTCATGCCTTATTTGACATCTATTCCATAATTGTTACTTTTCATTTCATTTTTCCTTGTCTTAATTTTTCCGTCGCTCTCATGATTCCATGCTTATTTGCTACTTGCCCCTACTTGTTTTACTTGCATACCTTGATTATCACATGCTTTACTTATCTTTTTGTTTTGTAATATTTATTATGTTCTATAATATGGTCTCACTTGCAAGAGTTTTTTAGTTGCTAGATACCGATAAATTGGTAAAGTTGAAACTTCGAATTGTTAGAGATTCTTTGATTATTCTGCGGTTATTTATTGCCTTGTACATTCATCCTCTTGATGTAGAACTTCCTTTAAAATTGGTTATTGAATTGTTTGCATTGATACTTGAAATTGTTTGGGAATCGTGTTGCACGCTGCAATGGAAATTGAAGGGTAACGAATTGAAATGGCGGAATAAGGACGGATTATGATATTGATAGATGATGGCATGGTGGGATTGGGTTGCGTGCCGCAACAGATTGTATATTTTATACTTCTTTGGGATTGTTGGATTAGTCTCGGTATTGTGATATGAGACTATGAGACATATTATTCTAGGCTTTTTGTAGTTGGATTTCAAGTCCGTTTTAACGAATTAGTTGCATTACATCCATTTCCTATTTTCCTGCTACTATTATTATGGCGTAAATGTTATTGTAAGTTGTCCGCCTTAGCCTCGTCACTATTTTATTGAGGTTAGGCTTGGCACTAACAGAGTACATGGGGTCGGTTGTACTCATACTACACTCTGCACTTCTTTCATAGATACCGAAGTTGGTCCCAGCAGCGCTTAATGAGATTGCCCGGATCTAGCTACCATGAGACCTTAGGTATTGGTTGCACGACGTCCGCATCCTTGAAGTCTCCTTCTATGTCATCTTTGCTATTTATTTTGACTCAGACAGTTGCGTTTATTCGAACTATTATCTGTAGTACTCTGGACGCTCATGTATTTGTGACTCTAGTTTCTAGGATTGTGATTGGATTACGTCGTTCAGTTGTTTATCGCCTTGTTTAAGAATATTCAGTTTTTATTATTATCATTTGATATGAATTGTTAAAATTGGTTAATTAATATAGCTAATGTTGGCTTCACTAGCAAGTGAAATGTTAGGTGTCATCAAGGTCCCGAGGGTGGGAATTTCGGGTTGTAACATAAAGAATACTAGAAAACTAAATCAGACCTTTGAAAATTCGTACCAATTAAAACCAAGTTTTCTGGAAATCTCTTTGAACTTATTTGTTCGCAATTAGCAGCTATGTTGGTTTTTGTTTTCGAAAACCAGCCTTGTAAACATCCATTCAATTCTAATTCTTTATCGAAGAAAAGTCGTTCATTTGTCAAATCTATCCAAACTCAGAAAAAGCTTTGTCAAACTAGTTAGTGATAATCAAAATGGAGTCTCTTATTTGTTATTTGTAAATAGTAAAACATATCAAAACATATCAATGATTATAATAGACAAATTCATATTCTTTTTCTTTATTAACCTATGGGCCTTGGTTTGCGTAAGTTCCTAAACGATTAAAAACATAATAGAAATATGCAATAATAATGTTATCATCATATAGATATACACATAAATGAGCAGCTAATCTTTGTTGTCTACAGGAAAGGGGAAAGAGAAATTGGACTCTTCGGATTGGGCCAGTGGTCCAGTGGTCCAGGCCCAGCAGGTGCACGAACAACAGCGGACTTCACTCGACAAAATGGACCTAGACTGGAACATGGCCTTAAGTTCCGAAGAAACCTGGCAGGGCCAAATCCAAACATGCATACAAAGAGATAGAGAATGCATTAGTGATGTCACGTGAGTCCCAGCAGAATAAGTTGTAACATATAGGCATTATTAAAGAGTACAGTGAATCCTACATGGGGTCCAACAAGATAAATACGTAACAAATAGTCATGATTAGAGTGAAGACCTTATTGATGGACAAGGTACCCTTTGAATTCGTCGCACTTCAGAGTTCACTAAGGCCTCTAGGACCCTAGCGGTGCTTGTGTAAGGAAAGGGCACCTTATACACAAACTATGTTCCAACCCAAATACTCTTAATAACTCACACGAACTCCTCCCCAAAGGTTTATATATAAAGAGTTATTCCCTTTATCAGTCAACACGAGAGCAGCAATAGGCACAAAATTTCAAGTACACAAAGTTCAGAGGTTGCATAGAATAGAATCAAAATGCAGGCATAAACATTTAAGGAATCACACCATTATACTTAGAATCAGAGCTCTGAATGTAAAGGTCAAGTACTGCAGATACTAACAATGTCTAGGAACATTCCACATGTATCAGAACACTCAAATAGACTAATCAGAAATGTAGAACAGGGTGAGTTCATGGCAACCATCAGTAAACTAATCCAAAATGTTAAAGTTAGTGATACTCATTAATCTCATTAGTCCTAGTGTGGGATTCGAACTCTCAGTAGTACGTAACTAAGTTCGCACTGCTTCATCAATCATTTTAATCTATCTTCAAAAAAATCAGATTTCCCACACACATGGTTGATTCCTCACTATATTGGATACCTATACTAACGGTCTTGTTTAACCAAGTAGAGAAATCAAAGTAGGCAAGGTAATCAGTTTCAATTAATCTAAACTCGGTATCACACTCACTAATCTGTCAGATCATCAATCAAACATCCAGGTTCACAACTAAGTATTTTTTAAGGCCACGATATCAACCAAGCATGGTGCAGTGTTCATTTAAACAAGACAAACAAGTATCAGTAGGTTTTAATAGGTTTTTTAAGTGACAACGGTAGTTTTATGCCAGGTTTTAACATAGCTCATGCTGCAAAGTTATTAGGGCAAACAAGGTTTAACTTCTTTTCTATAAAGTAGTTTTAAATGAGAAGTATAGTAGCTTAGGCATGGATCCTTCTAAAAGAGCAAACATGAAATTCATAAGTTTAACTGGATAAACACACAAGCATGAGAGTTAACAGAAGACACTCAAACCCGTACATAGTGATATTTCCAAAGAGTTACAAGGTTACAGGACATAACTGATGAGCAGATAACCTAAAAAGTAAGCTAGTGAATCCATTAAAGGAGTTCAGGTTATATCAGCAGGTTTATATTAGTTATTAAATATACAGAATAGTGTGGTTCCAATATCATCAAAGTAGACAGGTTGAGTGTGACATGGATCAACAAGTGATATAACATTAATAATCTAAGAATCAATGTAATACTAGTGCAGCAGACATAATCTCCCAGCAGGACATCAAATAAGTCTAAGATCACAGCTTAATCAAGTTAGCTAAGTATGGTGGTAAGGTTAACAGAACAATCATGGAAAACATTAACCATCCTTTATCTAATGACAAGAGTTCAAGAATATTTACATCATCTACTATAGAAAATGTTATCTAGTTAAGTCTTGGATTTCATTGACACGAATTAGCTAAAAATACTAGGACAATCATAAGTTATCACAAGAATAATCATTTTTTTCAGTGAGAATAACCGAAGACATAGCAGGAAAACATAAGATTACTAACATATATCATGAACGAAAGGAAATCAGCAGACAATAAAGTCACCAAAATCTTCATCTAGACATTTAGGAATCCAAACTCAAGCTCGAACATTAAAGATCGCATAACAGGGGAAGGGAAAGAAAAATTAAGACCACAGATTTAGGACATCTAAAGCTTTTCTTTTCTTCTCTTTCTTTCTTTATTATTGTATTCGATTCTCTTAAGGGTGTTCGTTGTGTTAGATGAGCAATTATGACTCCTATTTATAGTATCCTTTTATGCCATAGGGTTCCAACATATTTGAATTTAGATAGTGGAAGATAACAAAGAGTAGATGATGATAGCAAGACAGGTAAAACCATAGAAAACAGTGGGAAAACAGTTAGGAGTTTTACCTGAGAAGAGAAATCGACCGTTGAATCTAAATACCATAGGTTAAAGCTTTAATGTCCACATGTCACTGCGTTTGAAAGAACAATTGAATAACAATGATGAAGCCTGAGAAAACCGTCATGTTTGCTCAATTTGAAAGAACACATGAATAAATCGACGATTTGAAAATTCATCAGTGAGCCTATGGTTTCAGATTTGGGAATTTTGAATCTTGTGATGAAAGAGGAAATAAATTGCAAGATACGTGGGTGCAAGAGACATATGGAATGTTATGAGGTTTAATTTTGTGGCATTGCACAGATTTGTGTAAGGATTTGGTAGTAACGGGTTTTAAGCGGATGAGAGGAAAAAAGATTGTTTTGGGAAAGGGGAGCAGCCATTCAAGAGAGAAATGATCAGGGTTTGAGACCCTTTAGTTGGTCTCATAGGTTTAAGATGAGGAACGAGATCTGGGTCATTGGATCATTTGATCAACGACCCTGATAATTTATGCCATATGGATTTAAAGTAAACATTAGTGGGGAAAAACGGGGACAGTTGGATCTGTGTGATCCAACGGTAAGGATATAGTCTCGCACCGGGTTTTAAATAATGGAAACAACAGTAATAAACATGGTCCACAGATGGTATAGATCGAAGGCCCAATTTGAGTGTGTTTGTTGTGTGAGTGAGATTGATGGGTAACGTGGCAAAATTCGATTGGTTCTCAGGGGTTTGGGTGGATTGCAAAAGTGATATGGAGAGATTATTTCGGATCGTGTCAGGTGGGGATTGGGCTGTTGTTTTGGGCTGGTTTTGGTTTAATAGCTAGCCACATTGCATTTGATTGGGCATTTGCTATTGTAGCCTTCTAAGCTTCTAACCCCTTTAAAAGTAATTTAATTGAACTTATTTAATTCACATTGAATATGATAAAAATATAATCATTAAATACACTATAAATAAATGTAGTTAATTAATTTTTTATTAAAGTATTTTATTTACTAAGTAATGAAACTAGTTTTGGATTAATTTTAAATAGTAAGCTATGAATTAAACATCAAGGATTAATTTGTTGAATTAATTATAAAATTTGTGTATCAAAGAATAGAAGATATTTTAATAATTTTAAAAATAGTAAGGATAATTTATGTTATAAATATCCAATAAAAAATTATTAATCTAACATTATTATTTACTAATTTCCTACTATATTTATACAAATATGTATTATTAATTAGAAAATAATTTTCAACATATTCATCGCAAATCATTAAGTATAAACAATTTAATTTTGAAAAGGGGGGTCATTATTGGTCTTCAACTCAGATAGATGCGACTTAGCGCATATAATATTTGTATGAAAACATGGAAACTGATATTATTCTTTGGATATATTTAATCGAGAAGTCTAATTATCTTGACTTTGAATTGTACACCTTAATGTTATATTTGTTGTTATTGGATAAATTCTGTGATTCCATGCTATTATGAATTGTTGAGGTTATGAAGGTGAGTATCATACTTTTTTCAAACTCCCACCAGAGTCATGTCGGTGCCAAACACTGCTTGCTAGGTACGTCAATAGTTTCATATAAATAATGAACTCATTAAACGGAACAAAATAATCTCAATAGAGAAAACATCATAAAATATCTTAAATAAACAATCATAACACTACTACAACCATCCTAGTGATACGGTATCAATGGCTATATGAGTATTAAAGAATTTCAAATAAATGGCAAAATCCTCAATACAACTTTCTGAACAATAGAACAATAATAATAAAAATATATGAAAGACAACTTTCAAGGTCTACGAACGACATAGCAGCTACCTCGTAGTCTCCAAAAGCTGGTACAAGTGTGAACTCTAGGAATCATCATGCTCAAAAGTGCCTGAATCTGCACTTAAGGTGCAAAGTGTAGTATAAGTACGTCAACCGCATGTAATCAATAAGTAACATATCTAAACTTAGGCTGAAAGCAGTTACGAGCTCGGAAGAAAAGTTAGTGCCGAACATTAAAAATGGATAATAACTCATGATATAACGAAGACAGTAAAAGTAAAAAACTCAAAGATATCATGTTCAGCTCGTTTACAATTACAGAAAATTTAAACACGCTTTCCAAGTAGGACATTCAATGCTCAATCTTTTTCACCGAGATTTCTAACATGTGTGTTTTTATCAAGGAACCATGATTTCCCAAACCTTCAACAACAGATAAAGCATTCCATTTACCATTTAGCATGAAGAAAATACATCTCTATGCCTACATGTCAAATTAATAACATCAAAATGAAACCATCA
The DNA here is from genome assembly GCA_002018475.1 of Nicotiana obtusifolia. Lineage (NCBI taxonomy): Eukaryota > Viridiplantae > Streptophyta > Magnoliopsida > Solanales > Solanaceae > Nicotiana > Nicotiana obtusifolia. Next base: position 159,790 of record MCJB01047975.1, on the reverse strand, counting down.
AGTATGATCACACTCAGCAAGCTCGTGGTGCCTCGCATAAGTGCCCCTCCCCATCACACACACAACCACACCTAGCACTGTACGGGTGCTTGGCGCAGATGCCCCTCACTAAAGCACATATATATCCTTGTTACTGTGCTCACTATGAATACCAAACACCGGAGGGGCGGATCCTTTCCTAAGCACTAATCAATACAGATAGCCCAATCGCGGGGCTTGGTGCATGCGTTGCACCCAGTCAGTACAACTTATCCCAATAGGGGCCTGGTCTACGCATCACCTAAAATATCAACACCAAATTGGCTATATGGCCCAGCCTCAGTCATCAACAGCTCAAGTCTCAATTAATCACATCTCACAGTACTAAGTTCAACAGTGTTACACATATGAGACATCAACAACATGTGAGAAATCAACATAAAAATGCATTGCCATAGAGATATCAGACGCGGATATAGCATCATGACCGAGAGTATGTTATAATTATGTAAAAATAGCTCAAACAACAAGAATTTCCCTATCATGTCTCAATCAAATAAGCACATAGTCTAGACATGATTTTTAAAACGAATCATAGCTCAATAATAATACAAGTAGAGAAAAAGCAGGTATAATGAGGCTTGATAGCAAACAAGTCTCGTAGTAGTCTAAAATCCCCCTGAATAATGAATTCTCCGGTGCATGCACACACGCCCGTCATATAGCACGTGCGTCGCCCCAACACATCTCAATTATCTTAGTTCTCATGGATAAGTACGTATCTTATTGTATTCTAATTTTTATTAGCGATTCGTACGTGATATTTTGAGAAAAATACCGAAAATTAACCCAACACTACCAAACGGAAGAGAAAGCGAGATGATTGCAACAGTATTAAAAAGTCTAATTTTAATTATACAAAATAAAATATCTGAAAAATTAATAGTATATAAATTTTATAAAATTATCGACTGAATCGAACCATTGACATCCCTAAAAAATATTGCTCAAAGAACAACTCGGCAAACACAACTTGCCAGCTTTGCATAAAAGTTGACTTCAAACATTTCAACCCAAACAGAGCCCATCATTGGTTCTAAATAAGAATTATAAAGGACGACTACGTAATATTCTATTAGAACAAAGATTATCTAAAAATAAAATAGTTCCATGGTCGCATGTGGTGGCCATCCTTGTGGCGCCAACAATCATGATCAAGCTTTCTGTTTTTCAAAAAGTCTAAACTCTCACGTGTTAACTTTGTCAACAAAAGAAAGAATAGAAAACAAAAGATCGACAGCACAATTAAATATATAATTGGATTAAATTATTAAATGGGCATCTAAAACTTCTATTATTATTACTTGGTGATGAAGAAACTGGAAAATGATAAGTTTAATCAATTAATTGCACGATCAATTTATATTGATATAGTGTATTAGATTTCTTAGTAGTACCCATATTTGAATTGTTCATGCATGACTCAACTTCCCTTTCACCCACTCGCTGGCAAGTAGAGAAAAAGACATGAAAAGGATGACGACCCACTCAGCAGACTATGAATCTGACTATCACTACAATATCAATGTTGCAAGTGGTACTTCAAAATAAAGATCATTATAGGCGGCGCACAATTTATTATCAATTTTCAAAAAATAATAATTTAAGTTTTCGGATATATATATATATATTTTCGGCACATGCATTGCATGTGGATTCCTAATTATTCAATACATACAATTTTGGAAAATCACATCAATAATATCTAAACACGTTTTTTTGGTGTGCGTATATTGCTGCATATATTGACTATTTAGATGAAAAAGCAAAATAACTGTCACATCCCGAAATTTCACCTTAAGGATCGTGATGGTGCCTAGTCTTTAAGACTAAGTAAACCTAACAAATAACAAGATCAAACGGAATAAAGCAACATAACTATTAAATAAAAGCTGAAAAAAAGACATAACATAGCCGTAATGTGAATACAACGGTCATACATCCCATAACTCGGTAATACTGAGTCATAAGCTCTATTAAGATTACACAAGAAATCTCAAAGTACAAGATTGTTTGGAATTAAAAAAAACAGCACTAAGAAAACAACAAAAGGTGCCTCTAAGGCCTGTGAGCGGAACTACAGTTATACCATAAAGTCTCGACAACTCTGACCCATCTCCCTAGTGACCAACACGATCCGAGGTATCTGCATCTACAATGAAATATGCAAAAGCATAGTATGGTAGGAAGTCGTGACAAGGTTCAAGTCCAGACTGTCACGACCCCAATTTTCCTCCGTAGGGAGTCGTGATGGCACCTAGTCCTTAAAACTAGGTAAGCCTAAGACTTACTAAATAAATAGAAGAATTCAACCATCGAATGGTAAATACGAGATAAAAATCTTATACACTATTACAATTCCGAAAACCGATAGTACAAGTCATAAGTTCTACTGAGTCTGCTAGAAAAATCTCTAAATGCAAATGTTAAACAGTACAATTAAAATATCAGAAAATGACTCCGAGGCCTGCGAACGCGACATCAGGTTTACCTTGAGTCTCCACAGCTCGACAAGCCAGTTGATAATCAACAACAACCTGGCACCTGGATCTACACAAAAAATATGCATAAGCGTAGTATAAGTACACCACATCGGTGCCCAGTATGTCTCAAGACTAACCTCGATGGAGTAGTGACGAGGGACAGTCAAGACATATGCTGGAACAAACAACCTGAACAAGTGTGAATGTGAACTAACAGAGAAAAATAATATTAATATACAGCTAAGCAAGATAAAGTACCAAACAATACTTGCAACGAGACACCAATAACAACAATATTTAACAGGAAGCAGTCAGGTAATAATACTGTAGAATAATCTGGACACCGTCTAAGTCCGGTGAAATCAAAATAAAGGAAAAAGTAGCAACAACTCAATAAGATCAACCGTTGTCACACTAGATTTGTTTAAGCATTTCCACGAGGTACCGAACCTCGTAATTATAGTTCATGGGTCCCAATTCTTGAACCCTAATCACATGGCATCTTCTGCCCACGTTACAACTCATATCCGCATGGACGACTCACATGCTGATAAAACATCCGTCACACAGAAGGCAAGTAGACAAGAGTACGTATAATGGTTAATTACGTCAGGATTCACCTTTTGAAACCGATATGGGTGATTTAACTACATGTATACTTGTGCAAGTGTTCTACCACAATTCCAGTCAACAAACAGGAGTAGAGACAACTAATGGCACATAAGAAACAATCGCCACAAAATGTACAGCGTAATAAAAACAGCAATGAAGTTTGAAGCAACGACCAACACAACAAGATTAGCTACATAGAACTGAGAAAAAAGTGCATCACGGAGGGAAACAATTATTAGTATGCTAAGAAAAGCAACAATCAAAGACAAGAGTATAGAAAAAAAGGAAATGACAACAAGAATCCTCCCGAGGTACCGCCTCGTAGTCTCAAATCGTAAAAGTGAATCACAACTTTTCTTATACCACCGTGGGAGCCTGTATAATTAGTTTTGGAAATCATTTTCCCAAAATAGCATGCCGCTTTTTAGCCACCTTATCACACTGCACGGCTTCAGGTAGTTCCCATACTAGCCACGCATTTCAGCCACACCTTATCCCACTGCATGCATTTCAACAACTAGACATTATACGACCGTATGCGTGTCAATAATAGCAATAGCACAGCAAAAACCTCATGCAACACGATAACAACCGCATGGCAGAAACTAACAACTCAAAAGCATGAAGAAATGGCCCGTAGCCCATCTGAAACACACCCGAGGCCCCCCGGACTTCAACCAAATATACCAATACATCCTAAAACATTATACCAACTTATTCGAGACCTCAAGTCACATCAAAGAATGCTGAAACAACAAATCGAACCTCGAATTGAACTCATAAATTTTGAATCTTTCAAGTTCCAAAACTCGCGCTGAAACATATTAAATCAACCCAGAATGACGTTAAATTTTGCAAGCAAGTTCCAAATGACATAGTGGAGCTAATCGAACTCTAGAAATCGCATTCCGACCCCAATATCACCAAATTCAACTCTCGGTCAAACCTCTCAACCTTCTAAAACTTTAACTTTCCAACTTTTGCCGAAATGCTTCAAATTACCCTACAGACCTCCAAATCTAAATCCGGACGCATGTCTAAGTCCAAAATCACAATACCAAGCTATTGAAATTATAAAAATGCCATTTTCGAGTCGTCTACACAAAAGCCAAATTCCGGTCAAGTCTTATCGCTCAAGCTTCTAAACCAAGAATCCTTCTTCCATATTGATCTCAAATCATCAGAAAACTAAACTCGACCACACACGCAAGCCATAACACATAATACAAAGCTGCTCGAGACTTTAAGCCATCGAACGGGACGTTAATTCTCAAAATGACAGGTCAGATCATTACACAGACACTCACTAGTCAAAATAGCATGTGCAAGATATCAACACAAAATGGACAGCAAAAAGCATAATAGGAAAAAAGTTAACCTCCTCGAAGAATATGTGACAACAACTTAATGTAAAATAATCTACCTTTGCCAACATAATATTAATAGGGTAGGGGCACGAAATAATATATCCAATTCCACCAACAACTCGTATGAACTCAAGGGAAAAATCATTTAATGAAAACAAGAATTTTATCAAAACAAGAACGCTCAGTTCCAACACATAAATAACAATAAGAATAAGCCCCGATACATCTCATAAGAATCCCCGACAAGTGTAAGGCCTCGTGAAATTTCACCTAGAACCCGAGGTTTTGTGTTGCCGAGGTAAGCTAATTTGTTCGAGGATTGTGAAATTTCACCTAGAACCTGAGCTTGCTCACTGCTGTACGGACTTATAGGGTTGCTCGGTGCGTCAAGTAGTTGAAAGAAAAAGTTTGCATAACATGTTAGTTCTACGGTCAACTATGCGACTACAGAACCAGTTTGCGAGCCGTAGATCGGCCGCGGAATGAAGCTGAAAGATTTTCCATTTAGGACCGTTATGCGGCACATAATAGGGCCGCAGAACCATTTTGCGAACCCCAAATACCACCGTAGAACCAGCATGAGAAATTTTGAAAGGAAGTTCTGCCATCCAATATGCAACCGCAGAACTGGTATGCGGACTGCAGACCTATCGCAGAGTGAAGCAGAAACGCCCAGTTCTGGAAGGCTATTATGCTGTCCATTTTGCAGACCACAAAGGTGTTATGCGATTGCATATGTGACCGCAGTTCTGGATCGGGGCTTCATTTTCTAATTTTATAACTCGACCCCCATTTCGTTTATCTAGCCTGAGGGTTTATTTTTGGGGGATTACTTGTCATTTTTTAGAGAGAAGAGAGCTATTCTAGAGAGGACATGGAGGACTAATAATTTCACTACTCTACTCTGATCAAACCTTCGATTTCATCAAAAGAAACTTGCTAGGGTTCAAAAAGGTAAGAATTTCATCCCCCAATTCTTCCATTTCAGTTTTGGGTTGATTATGCGTGATGAGGATAGATTTATCACATGCATAAGCCAATAGAGTCTGTGGGGAAGCCGTTGAACCATCTTGGGTGGTTTTGTTCTTGAATTAGTTGAGGTAGGGTTGGGTCGTCTGTGTAGCACCTATTGCCATACAAATTCCTTTAATCATGCTTGTAATTCTCCCCTCTTCTATAGATTAACATTATTAGAGTTGCCGGGACGTTATTGTTACACCAAGAAAGCTCTTTCGAGGTATGAAGGCTTAACTCTTCTTCTAGTATCGAAATTCCTGAATCCTTGCAAAACTCCACCGTGTGTAGTTGAACTTGAAACATTGTTGAGGGGATGTTCAAGCTAGTAAATCGATTCTCAAATTGCATAACATATCTGAACCCTCATGTGTTAAAGATTTTCTATTGTGACTTAATTATATTATACCTCTTTTTGAGAAGAAAACCTTGTATGAAATCAATGTAATCAAATACTTATTTGCCATACGATAAATCCTTATGAACTTACACTTACAAAGGCCAAAGGTGCCAAACGGTTGATTGGAAGAGTGCTCTTTGTACAAACTATTATCGTTTTGGGAATCTAAATTGTGGTATTGTGATTACACCTCCACCCACATACACTGGGGTGAGGTGGCAGGGCCGCTTTGTATGGAATTGTGGTGTTGTGATTACACCTCCACCCGCATAGATTATGGTGGGGCGGCAGGGCCGTGTTGTGTAAAGTTGTGGTATTGTGATTACACCTCCACCCGCATACAATGGGGTGAGGCAGCACAATCGCTTTGTGTAGAGTTTATGGTACTGTGATTGCACCTCCACCCACATACATTGGGGTGAGGTGGCATGGCCACTTTGTGTAAACGTGACTACAGAGGATCCCCGACTTAAAATTTATAAATGTTATTGGGATATCTTAAAAAAAATATGATTTGACTTTGACTGCTATCTAAGCCCTTTATTTGTTACCATGATTCATCATATCCATGTTGTATTTCCATGACCTTGAATAGGTGTTTTGGTTTTCATACTAGTACTATTCGACATGTACTAACATCCCTTTTTGTCGGGGGCGCTGCATTTTTAATGGATGCATGTAGTTCCACAGGGGGAGGCATTGACCTATGATAGCGGTACGCTCTCTTCCCAGCTGACTTGTTGAGCCCCACTTCATTCAGGGGACGTGCATCTTTTGTTTCGTGTGTATTATGTTTTGAGGTATAGCCGGAGCCTTGTTGCCGGCATTATCATTGTACTCTTTTGTATATATTAGAGGCTCCGTAGACATAGTGTGGGCTGTGTATTGGTGTTGGGACAGTCAAGCTAGTAATGTCGTATGTGTATTACATGTTCCACTTCAAACTATGAAAGTATTCTTATTTTGAGACATAAAAATAGAGTATCTAATGGTAATGGAGTTGGAGTTATTAATGGAATCCTCTCAGTGTTTAATTAATAGTATATATCTCCTCTTTATTCACGGGCAAGTTTGGGTAGAAGAAAATCTAACAGGCTTGCTCGGTCGGGTTATCTCGGTTGAGCGTCGGTCGCGCTCCCTGAGGTTGGAGCATGACAACAAGCCACCGTTATGTCGCCGCGTGTATATTAACAATGAAATTCCACTCATATATCACCGCATGGACATAAATAGCCACCCTTATATCTCCGCATTTACATTACCAGTGGAATGCGACCCTTTTGCCGGCACTTGCGCATCTCATTCACAACACAACAATATACCCACAAAATGAGTTCCCAAGTGCCACAAATACCAACAAAACCACAATACCAAAATTAGAACAAGATATAACTCACCGCTCAAGAAAAATAAGTACGAGAATTATAACAAATAATATACGGGTGCGGGGAGTGAACAATAGTAATAAAACATGTTTCAGATAACAAACAATCCCCATTCAAGATAAATTAATAGCCTAAGGTCTAGTCCGATCAATTACCACACAAATATCTATATACACACTTGTCACCTTATGTAAACATTAATTCACATAGAGTAATGTAATGACCTGACCAGTCGTTTTGAGCTTTAGCGTTCTATTGAGTCGTATAAGGTCTTTAGAAGCTTCATATTATGCACTATGTCTTATGTGTATGGTCAGTTTTGATTTTGGGCAATTCAGGATTGATTTGGAATAATGATCCTTATTTTAGAAGCTTAAGTGGTAAGAGTTGATCGGGGTTTGACATTTGTGTAACGACTCTCGAATGGTATTTTGATGAATCTAATAGCTTTGCATGGTGATTTTTAACTTAGTCGCATGTCCGGATTTTTATTTGGAGGTCTGTAGGATGATTTGATGCTTTTTGGCGAAGGTTGGAAAGTTGAAGGTTTAGAAGGTTGGGAGGTTTGACAGGGAGTTGACTTTATTGATATTGGATTCGGATTGTGGTTCGGGGGGTTGGTATAATTCCGTTATGTCATTTGGGACTTGCATGCAAAATTTTAGGTCATTCGGAATTTATTTGATACGGTATGGCGTGAGTAGTAGAAGTTGAAAGTTCATTAGTTCAATAGGTTTTAATTGAGGTGTGATTCGTAGTTTTGCTGTTGTTTGGTGTGATTTGAGGCCCAAGTAGGTCCACGTTATGTTTTGAAATATGTTAGTGTGTTCGACACGGGTCCCGGGGGCCTCGAGTGTTTTTCAAATAAATTCGGACCATTTCCTCATATCTTGTACTGCTCTTTTGCTGGTGCCTGATACAATTCATCGCGGTCGCGATCCACGTCTCGCATTTTCCTAAGCTAATTTGGAGGCAGGCACAATTTGTTCTTCGCGTTGGCGAAAAGGTGGCCGCGTTCATGGAGCTTGGGAAGTTAGTTCTTTGCGATTGCAAGTAGAGCTCTGCGTTCGCATGGCAGGGGAGACCTGCTGGGCACTAGGCTTTTTAGCCTTTGCGTTCGCGAGATCAAGGCTGCGTTCGCATAGGCACAATGCGACTAGGCATCGCGTTCGCAATTGCTCCTTAGCATTCACATAGTGTGATTTTTGGCAGCATATGATTTGTGCTTCACAATCGCGAAGCATGTTCCGCCATCGCGAAGAGGAACCCGTGGGCAGACTTATATTTACTCTATTTCGAGGGCTTTTGTTATTTTATCACTTTTTAAGTTAGAGAGCTCGGGTTTGGCAATTATTGAGGGGATTTTCACGGTTTGGATTGAGGTAAGTATTCTTGATCCGGATTTGGTTAAATTTCATGATTCCATATTTGTTTTATCATTAAATTAGTGATTTTAATTGGAGAAATTGAGTATTCTAGTAAAAACTTTTTAAAACATGAAATGATGATTCGGTAGCCAATTTGAGGTCGAACTTGGATGATTTTGGTAAGGTTGGACTCGTATCGGAATGGGTGTTCGTATTTTTATAGTTTTGACGAGTTCTGAGTTGCGAACTCGGGGTTGACTTTTCGGTTTCCATTAAAGATCAAATTTATATTTTTCCGAAATTGTTCCATATGGCTTTTATTTATGATCTTAAGTTATTTTGGCTATATTTGAGACATCCGTAGGTTATTACACAGGGGAAGGTCTTTTTAGAGTATTGATTTAGCTTATTCGAGATAAATATCTTGCCTAACTTTATGTAGGAGAAACTACCCCGTACTATTTGGTTTAGTTATTTTATTTAAATTATGTGGAAGACGTGTACGCGAGGTGACGAGTGAGTAAGTGGGCTTATATGTGATATTTGACCGGTTAGACTCTTTGGCTTCTTTCAAGCATTAATTGAAGTTGTCATATCATGTTATAACCTTCATGTTAAGTTTAAACTCATATACTTTATTTGAAGATACTATCACATGTTCTATCATTTATTTGTCAAGTTTACTCCTATATGGTTAGTTAAAGTTGTTACCTCTTCTATTGTCATGTTACCTCTTTTATAGTTGAATTAAATCTTATTTGAAGTTGCTATCACATGATATTCCTTCGTTGTTGAGTTATTCTCATGCATTTAGGCGTAGTCTCTATTTCATGCCATCTTTTTCATTGTTAGCTTGTGTTATACTCTAGAATTTGAAGTTAGCATTTTATGGAAATACTTCATTATTGAGTTTATTCTTAAACAATTAATTGAAGTTGAACTTATTGGGAGCCATTAACATGTTTAGTTGAATTTGTTTCTCAATGGAGTATCTTTTATTGTTGACTTATTTCCCGTTTCATTGTATTGCTATTGAGATTCTTCTACACATCGTGGTTGCGCCATGAGCTATGTATTTTGGTGATATCGGTAACGTTGTTTTGGAGAGGTTGTGACCTATAGGCACTTGTGGTACGAATTGATATGTCATGTTGTTGTGATGTTAGTACATGTGGATTTGTTGTGTACACTGGCTGTTGCTATGTGGAGAATTAGGGTGGCATCTCAGTATTGTTGATTGCATGGAGTGATACGTATGGCTATTATATTAGTGTCTGGGCACAATGATACGGGTGTTGATATCTAATTTTTCTCTCATATTTCATAAATATTATATGTACTTCCAAAATATAATTTTTTTTATCATCACCAATTTACAAGAGTCATATATGCTTTAAATTTTATTTTTCTTGCATTTAAATAGTTCAAACATTTATTAACTACCCTTTCAAATTATTTTGTTATGATTTAATCGTACAAATTTGTTATTTACACCCAAATATATGTTTTATAACATTTTCTACTTCATTTTATATAATTACATTTTGTATTTTGAGCTATTTATACAATTTTGCAGTAATAGCCTATATTCCATGCATAACTATATTATTTACTATGTTTATACTTCAATAGAAATTTTTTATATTTTAATAATTTTAAGCTAATATTTTAATAATTTCACTGCGTTAACATCTTTATAATTTATAAATTACTTTTATAAATTAACGTTAAAATTTGTGGTATATATAATTTCATAGCCCAATCCTAAGCCAATTTTCAGACCCAAATACCAGCCCACACCTTAAAAACCCTTGGTTCAATCCCCGTGGCCCAAAACAAAATGACCCCTTTTAATTATGACCTGATCACGACTCTTTCTATGACCTGCCGGCTTCTCCCCTAATCCTTGCCGTTGATCTCGAGTGATCAACGGCCCACATCCATTCCTCCATTTTAATTACCCTCTCCCCGAATGGTAACACTCATTCTTCCGAGACAGCCGTCCCCAAACCCTCTCAACCCTCCTTTTCTCTCTTCTAAAGAACCCTAGCCGCCACCCCTCCCCCCTCCCCCCCCAAAAATCTCTCTCCTAATCACGTTGATGATGGGATTCCATCATTATTTGCTTACCATATCCATATTTCTCTGCTACTAGTCACACGTTTAGGGTATTACTTAGGTACTTGCCCAATTTTGGCAAATACCATCTCCAGATCGCACTGGAATCGACCTCAATCTTGGAGATTTGGACAATATTCCGTCCATGTACATGAAGAGAGGCCTGATCTTCGTACCAGTTGGCCGATTTTAAGCATCGAACTCTAACTAGAGTTTGGACTTTGATTCCTTTCCTTTAAGCTTACTTTACTGATTGCATGCGTATTTTCTTCTTTCCTTGTTTATGTTTGTTTAATTTCCCTTCCTTGTTTACGTGTTTGATCTAACTACTATATAAACCCCTTTCCCCACTTCCCTTTTAAGGTCTCAACGACTATCACTTGACTACTGTCACCATTAGTATCATCCCCCTTACTCTCATTCTTCTATACTTTCTGTACTCTTGGATGTGGCCGGATGAAAGCCAAGGCCACCAGAATTGGCTCTAATTACCTCAGTAGTGCAAGCACTGCTCATGGCTTGTTTGAAGCTCCTATCAACTCTGACGCACTAGAAGCGTAGGGATTCTTGTTGCTGTTCTTATTTTGCTACTAGTATTTGGTGATTTTTCCTTTTTGCTGTTAGATTTGCGAACTGGTAAGTGCTCAAGATCTCTCTCAGCAATGTTTTCCTATTTGTGTTCATTTAAACATCCATGTTATGCGGGGTTTCTAGCCAATATGATATTATGCCGACCTTTTGTTAGATTTTTCACTTGTAATTCTTCATATGGATTTGTTTAAGTTAGCATGATTAGAAGATTTTATGGGTTGTAACACTTGTTCGAAGTTGTTGTGTTTTTGAATGCCTAATCTCTCGCATTGACTATTTAATATTGTATATTTATTTGAACACTTGTCCTGAAACTCTAATGGATTACTGCTTGCCCAATTTTTCTCTTAATAAATTTCTTAGCCCTTTAGGTAGGATTTGCTATTGTCCTTGTCTATAAGAATCGTATGCTTTAACTAGCATATGGTTTTAAGAATTGCAATGTGGTGTTTGGCTAACCATGTACCCTTTAGTATCATCTAGGTTCTTAATACAATTAGTTTTCTGCAATGTGCATTGTTTGAGTTTTGAAATATGTCTGCTCTTCTTGACCTTAAGTTGGCAATGTCTTCTACAATGATACTTTGGACAAGGGAACCATTGTGTTATACTCAGCACAATTGAGATTCTTGTTAGCTGCTATAGATCATGCTTGTCAACTTGCTTACCATATGTGATTGTTATCCTCTGCCCATGACTCTATCAGACCTTTCTCGCCTAGATTCATAGTTTTAACATCCCTTTTGGATTAATTCTGAAACATGATCTACCCTATACTCGCTTTGGAAGGTTTAACATGTGCATCTTGTGTGTGCTTACCATTTAACTCTAAATGGCATATTCCTTCAACTCTCATGATGTTATATATATCTAGCATGCTCTCACCTACTTAGTGACTTAACCATGTTATTAGTTTTCCATGTTGGAATTAAGTCTATTGATTCTCCTAGTTCATGTTCCTTGCTTAATCAAATCTTTGACTTTTTGCTTCTTAAATGCTCATGTGTTCATGAATCTTGCTAAATGTCCCTATGAGGTGTTGCTTTGGAACTGTCTAGTTGATTTCCATGTGGTCCATTAATTTATTTGGTTAAATGGCCAATAATGTAATTATTGGGCAGGATATGAGTCTGTGTGTGGCTTTGGGCTAGACATACTATCCTGTTTCGTGAAGTGTTTGGATTTGGGCTTGCTATTCGAGTAAAGGAATCTGTTGAAGGCCCAGGTAGTGATGGGTTAGCTCTTCCTGAGTCTGCTCTATTTCTGTGGGCCTGTAATCGTCTTGATTCTGTAATATTTGTGTCTCTTTCTTCCTTTTATTCTTTGGCATGTAACAATTTGTAAACAAACGATAGGGGAGATTAGTGAAAAGGGGGTTGGGATATTTTGATTTCCACACGAATGGGTAGAAAACTTGCCTATAGGATTTAACTGTCTTGTTTGATATTCGTGGACGTGTTCATGTTCTGCACAATCATCGAAATCATGCTTATAGGAAATCACACGCACTTCACTCAACCTGTCTAAAGCATGTTTAAGTATTTGCTATACTTGTTTCCATGTTTACTATTGTGCACACTTAGACAGCATACCTACAGGATGTAATAACACATATTTTGCTAATGCCCATCTGGATACCATGTCTATAGGGTTTCAATTAATCAATAAACCATTCGCTTCTATTGCTCTTAGTACGCTGCTCCTATAGATATCATGACTATAGGATCTTAATCAATTAATCAATTACTTTGTTGCTTCGTTGCATTGCTACACTTAGGTGACATGCCTATAGTGATAAAGTAGTATAAAATCAATTTCAATTGTCAACCGTTAGAAATCCTGCCTATAGGATGCTATTACTCATTTTAGACAACATGATCAACATCGTTAAGCCTGGGGTTTTGAACAGTCTTACTGCCTGCTTGCACGAATAATATAGATGTCATGACTATGGGTTTTAATACTTTTAATCTGCAAATCTGTTAGCCTAAATTTGTAATGCTGCAGGTACACCGCTGGAAATCAGATTCACCTAGAAACCTTGCCTATAGGAACTAACGACTATAATGCTTTTTAATTCTGAAACTGTCTACTGCCCAATCTGCCGCGTGCATTCGCTATTTATTTATGGACGTTAACTTGAGCCTTCTCATGATTTTTTGTGAAGTCCTATATATTTTGAATGTGCGCTAGTTTTATCATTTTTTAGCATCCTAAGTATAGTCTAGAACCACCTAATAATAGGTCCAATGCCTCTTGGACCATAGGCATGGGACAGGTAGTGCACGCGTAGGACACGACCTAGAATTGAATTAGAGTGCCTTCAAGTAAACAACTTTAACATAGTAATCAGGTAGCAGGAGATTATAGTTTGTGCCTACTGAATAATAAGAGAAAACCCTATCTTAAGGGAATTGCGAAGTATTATTTATGTTGCACGGGTGATCCTTTAGGCTAAAAAACTCAGGCCCCCCCCCCCCATCTCTTATATGTTTATTTTTCACACTTAGTCATCAAATGTAGACTAATTAAATTGTACCTTATAGCCTCAAAAGACTCGTATTAATCACGTATATAGTTTGATTTTTTCGATTTCCTTTATAGTTGTTCACGGTAGAACCTTTAAATTCCTTGTCTTCCATCACTTCTATGATCATTAAGGACAATTGTAATCCGATAATCCCACATAGTTTAGACATCAGTCGGGTCCCACTGTTGTGGACCTCGAAGAATGCCTAACACCTTCTCTTTAAGGTAATTTGAGCCCTTACCCGATCGTTGGTGACACAGGCTAGTTAAAAAGAGTTATTTGCAAATAGGTTCTCTAACGCACTTTAAAATCGTTAGCGGCTCTTCTTTTTTAATAAACATCTAAAAGAGTTTTCAAATGTCGAAACACCATTTCGTGGTAAAACAGAGCGCAACAGCATGGAGACTCTGCTGGGATTTACACTTAGGCTCTTACGATGATGAAGTTGACTTATGTGGATTAGTGGATATTTGATGACAAGTACGTCCCTTCCCTTACTTGCTTTATTTGTTAAAATTGCTCTGATATGCACAGCCCTTCCCTTATTTTCCTTTATTTGTCTAAATTTCTATGACATACACATCCATTCCCTTATTTTCTTTTATTTGTCTAAATAGCTATGACAAGGGCATCCCCTCCCTGTTTCTCTTTATTGTTATGACATGTAAGTCCTCTATCCGTTTCCTTCATCTTGTTTAAGAATGCTATATCATGTCTCTGCCATCCCTATTTCCCTATTTGCTTCATTACGTTCTTGCACATTTTCACGAGTTAAACTGACTCCCCTCTTTTGTCTTTCCTTTTTTCTTTTCTTTCATGTGTTCATCTTTATCATATTACTTACCATTTTTATGCACTTTCATCATGAAAATAATTGGCAACATGTTTCTATTTTTTTCGTAGAGCATTATCCACATCATACTGCACTCGTGTCTATTATCAACATTGTAGCACACAATGAGTGTCTGCGCTTTCCTAAAAACAACCTTTTAAACTGGAAAAGTTTATTTGCGATAGAATTGTCGATCAATGGTGCAGTCGACGGTTCTGTGCCTTTCCCTCTCAAGTTATCCACATGAGCATACTAGTCTAGACCTTTCTAGAAACCACACTCTGATTTGAAATGTACATGCATCATGCTAAACCTAGTACGGATTGAGATGTCATTGACGTATCACCCCGTTTGGATGAACTTTGTCCAATGTCCAACTGGATTTCCATAATTTCAAAGGGCACAATCATATTATGTGCATTACACGGAGAAAACGTGTCAAGATGGTGATCATTATTGTGTAAATAGTCGAATCTGGAGGGGAAAGGGCTTACTTTTATTTGTTTGCAGAAAATGAAGCACGAAATCCCCAGGTTCGGTATGGTCCAGAATATCCCGCCTCTGCTAATTGAATTGGTGAAATGACCTTGCTCCTTGTGACAGAAATCATGTGAGGAGGGTATTGGGTAACTTGCCATCTTTGTTGAACATTCAACTAAACAGAGAACTGATCGAGGCTGCAACCATGTTATGGGATGAGAAAAGAGCCATTTTCCGATTTGGCAACATAGAAATGGCTCCTCTCCTGGAAGAAATATGGGGTTTCGCCAAGTTATCATGGGATAGTCAGGACTATTGGTGCCAGAAAATCGCACTCCACACAGTTTTCTGAAAATGATGTGTTTTAAGAAGAATGTTGAACTGGTCTGTCTGAAGAAGTCATACATCCCCTTTGAATTTCTCTATGAGCGTTAAGGGCATAGAAAATCATATCGCTTTCATCTTGAGGAGCTAACCATTACCTCTTTGGGATAGATGCACCGCTGGGTTTATGTTTTCATAGTGTGTTTCTTGGGCTTGTTGATCTTTCTGATGCAAGGGGAAGAATTCATGTTTGCTTAGACATGGTCGCCAGGACCTTAATGGAGGGTATCGAGGGATAAAGTAAACTATAATCTCGATGATCGTATCTGAGATGTGCCGTGCTCAAGATCGTTGCAAGCATGGGTCCAGACACATTGAGGGTTGTAATCTCGTGCAACAAGTTTTGCTGCTGGAACACTTCCGGATGGGTGACTATTGCCAGGAGCCTTTGCAAAGGCCACTGAATGGCTACATAGCAAGTCATCATCCAAAGAAGATAATGTTCGTTCCAGACAGGTTTGGAAAGCCTGGAAATGCTATAGGCTGTGTGTGTTTCTTCAGCAATCCGACAGATGAACAAGTGCATTGGATGTCTAAATGGTTTCCTAGTAGTGAGTTCATCATCACACCCAAAAGAATTACTCACGTAATACTGATCGGGCTGCGAGGCATCTGCCTTTACACTCCTATAAGGGTAATGACACAAGCTGGGAGGAAACAAGTCATACCTCGAGTTTCCAACATGGTTCAGTATAAAGCAGATTTCAAAAGAGATGTCATCCTTTTCAAGATCGAAGCCCAACACATGTGGAACCAGAAGATCATCGTGGAACCAGACAGGTATCACGACGATCACATGCACTACTATCTCTCATTGTTAGAGGACGACATAGTCATGGACGTCATACTGGGGTTAGTCAGAAAAATAGGATCATAGATGATGTGGCTGAGGCACAGTGTGGAGTATAAGAAGCTACACTAAAGGGTGTTCGGATCTGAAGTTAAACATCTGGAACATCATAAGGTGGATATGGAGGCGATCAGAGAATGAAGGGAGATTGCAAGTAAGTCGACAGAGAGGTTGGAACATCTAAAGCAAGGATTGATGGAGCTAGAGGGGAAGATGAGAAAGAGGCTTTGGGATTGTCAAGGCATGGATCCAGATGAAGGGGGAAGTTGGCAATGGCGTACTTGATACTCGACATGCGCGATTTGGGAAACATGATTGATGGAGTCAAGAGAGCCAAGCATGGGGAAGGTCCTTCAGGGACCAAGTAGACCAGGAGATAATGTTTTACTGCTTTCTAGATTATATTAGATTTATATGTAATAAGGCTTAATGCCATTAGTGATATTAAAATTATTGTCGATTTAGTGAAAGATCAATTTAGCTTATTTTCGCATTAATGGAATGAGGTAGACGTTGGCATAAATTTTCTCCACATCTATGTGTCACTTAGGCCTACATCAGGCACAATAAGGTCCCCAAATTAGGACGCATATCATTGCATAACCTTATATGATACATGCTTAAATATTACAAACACTCTTTTACTCCGCCTTACTGACTTGGTTACCTTTCACTTTTTCTTTCTATTGATTACTCCCAATCCCAAAGGTTGGTTTGTGCATTATGGCATCATTAGTTTACCAAACTAGATCCAGAGGTCCTCCACCTCCCCCTCTGCCTAGCGACCGGAAAGGCAAATGCCAAGGGAAGATGGATGATCTAAGTGATAACCAAAAAGACAATGCTACCATGGTAGAGAATGTTGAAACATCAGATGGAAGAAGTATGTCTGGACAGAACGAGTTGGTCTTATATTTGGAACAGAATATCCTACAATTGCAGGGTGAGCTTGAGCAGGTTCGAAATCTGGTGAACCTCTCCCTTACATCTAAGCGTCCCTGACATCAACCAGAAAAACACAACCACTCAGAACCAAACACCACCGCAAAACACCAAAAACCAAAATCCACCACCCACAGCTCCACAAAATCCCTCGCAGCACGGTAGTATCACTATCCCACGACTCATCAAAATCTTAACCCACTACCAGTGCAAACCCCTCAACTACACCACTATCTCCCGACGCAGTATCCAAAACTACCACTTATCACACTCATCCAAACGAACCACAACTTACCCCTGATCTCCCTAAAACTTCAATAAATGATCACCCATATACCCAAGTTCAAGGAGCTCATAATAGCAACCCGATATACGTGTAAACCGTACCCCACATGCCGCAACAAACCCTACACAAACCTAAGCCAACTGAGAAGGACCTGCTCATTTGAATCATGGAAGAAGAACTCAAGAAACTAACAGGGAGACACCATGTTGTTGAAGGTGGGAAGGGTGTTGAAGGTTTACACTATGAAGACTTTTATATCTAGCCATATGCAAAACTGTCGGAGGGTTACAAACTTCCAAAGTTTGAGATGTTGATGGCACAGGTGATCCACATGAGCATCTGAGAACCTGCTGCGACTATCTTGTAGGAGTGGGTAAGAAGGAACAAATCCTCATGAAACTATTCATGCAATGTCTTACAGGAGACGCATTATCTTGGTATATATGTCAGAATCTTAAGAAGTGGGCGAATTGGTTAAGCATGGCCTCGGATTTCCTGGACAGATTTAAGTTCAATACAGAGAACGCGCCAGATGTATCCTATATCCAGAACCTTAAGAAGAAGCCGAAAGAAACTTTCCAAGAGTATGCTACTTGTTGTAGATTAGAGGCCGCCAAGGTGAGGCCACTCCTTGAAGAAAAACAAATGAATGGGTTCTATATTAGGGCTCAAGATCCGTAGTATTATGAAAAGTTGATGGTTATCGAGAATCACAAGTTCTTAGACATCATCAAGTTTGGACAAACGATAGAAGAAGGAATCAAGAACGAGATTGTGACTAAATTCGAGGCACTACAAGCCACAAACAAAGCCCTGCAATCATGAGGCATCTCGAAGAAGAAAGAAGTGGGTGCCGTAATGGTAGCTCAAGGCCCTAAGTCTCCCCTCACATACGAAACGCCTTCGCCCACATATCAACCCTCACCTCCAAAATACCAATACCCTGCCACAACTTACCATACATATAATGCCTAACCTGCATATTACCATTCACCTCCACCCGCCCGCCAGCCAAAAGTACCTAAAGTCGCGGCCTAATTTTGACTTCATACTCCCAGATAATACACCCCTATCACTGAACCCACAGCCCAACTGTATGAGAGACTAAAGGTCGCTGGTTACGTCACCCCTATTCCTACAATTGTTGTTGAGAACCCTTCCCAATAGGTTAACCCCAACAAAAGTCATGCCTATCATTCAAGCATGAAGGGTCATACCATTGAGGAATGCCGCATATTGAAGGACAAGACTAGGATCCTGATCGACACCAAAGTTATACGTGTAAAGGAAGTAGCACCAAATGTCCATAATAACCCTCTACCAGATCATAGGGGTGAGGGAGTTAATGTGATAGAAACCAATGAAGAATGGGATCAGGAGGCATCTATCGAACCTATTCGAGAGGGGGATGCTCCTAAAACATCTCTTGTAACCCTCTCGCCGATTTTGGTGCAAACGTAGGCACCGTTTCAGATCGAGGTACCTACACCTTTCACTGTGATGATAGCTCCCACACTGTCATATATGTCTGATGCCATCCCATAGGATTATGTTGCGTAGGCAAGAATAAAACAAAAAGCCAAGGTGGAGGAGACAGGTGCTGCGCAGGTATGACCAGAACTAGCAGAGTTTACACACATAAGAATCTTGGAGGAACAAGCAAAGAAGCTACATATCAGCCACCTTTCATTGAGGCAGGCACTGACGAGCTTTGGAGGAAAGTACAGGCGAGAGAGTACTTTGTTGTTGACCACCTGAACAAAACTCCTGCCCAGATATCTATCTTGTCGCCGTTACAAAATTAAGACGCGCAAAAGAATGCCTTGATGAAAGTATTAAGTGGAGCTTATGTGCCCGCAGGTATAACCAGCGTGGAGAGGGGTAATATGGTAGGACATGTACTGGAAAGGCACAAGATCACTTTCCATAAAGACGAGCTACCACCGGAAGGGTTGAACCACAACAAGGTGTTGCACATCACTGTACAATTTGAAGGCAAGTTCATTGCCAGGGTTCTGATTGATGGAGGTTGATCTTGAACATATGCTCGCTGACCACTCTGAGAAGACTAGGTAAAGGCCTCCATGAGATACGGATGGGAAGCATGAATGTGAAATCATTCGATGGATCTCAAAGAGCCACTAACGGGGAAATCAACCTTCATATACCGATGGGCCCGGCCTAGTTTGATGTTGAATTCAAATTGGTAGACATATCCGCCACATACAACTTGTTGTTGGGATGACCATAGATACACATAGCTAGGGTAGTCGCTTCTACTCTACACCAGGTTGTGAAGTTCGAGTGGAATAATCAACAGGTGATCATTCATAGAGATGGAAGCAACCCTATCCACACCAACCAGACCGTGGTAGTTATTGAGAATAGGAGTAAATTGGAAGAAGAAACATACCACATTGAGCGGGCAAACACAATTGAGAAGGATAGCGGTGGAACAATAAGATACAAAGCATATTGTTGTGGTTGGGATATGAACCAGGCAAGGGTCTTGGCTAAAAGCTTCAGGGGATCACATTACCCATATAACCACAATATCGCGGCACAATCTTTGGTCTCGGGTATGAATATACTACACAAAAATACCAGGATTGGACACTGTCATGGCATACCGATTACTATCCGCTAGAACAACCCATTCCACTACTGCACCAGACATTCTGCCTGACTGATATGATATGGGGATCCGTGGAAGAAGAGATTTTGGCCAGTATGAGGAAGCTATTTCTGGATGAAGAAGACATGGACTGCAGTGCAATTTTAGAGGAGGAGGAGGAAGACCTTACCATTCAGACAGTGAGAGAAGGAGCTATTCTCGAGAACTAAACCTCCCCACCATCCCGGGCTCACCCAGTACATGGGTAGCCTTGGCAGAATTAGCATACTTTATTTAAAATTGTTTTTTGGCATTTAAGACATTTTCAGTGTTTTGTTTTGAAATAATTACTCAAGCCATCAAGTCGTACTCGTTGAAAATTTTATGTTTTAATGCATTATTGCTTTTCATTTATTTGTTATTATCTTTCTACGCTCTTTTTCAACGTGATTATTACAGATCCTAATGAACCTACGACTGTGACATGCAATGAGAAAACACAACATAAGAAAAGTGATTCGGAAGATTTGAAAGATGATATAATACCAGAGGAAATTGTCAAATAAGTAGAGAATTATGCGAATAAACCAAAGTCCATTTGGAGGAAACTGAGGCAGTTAACTTATGAGATTCTGAAATAGTCAAGGAACTCGCATATGCATTCCTCTATCGCCATCCCAAAAGGAAGAGTACATCCGGTTTCTAAAGGAATATGAAGATATTTTTGCATGGTCCTACGACGACATGACTGGGTTAAGCACGTCTATAGTAGCTGACAATACCTACCAACCCCATGTGTCTACGGTAAAGCAGAAACTCAGGAAATTCAAGCCAGATATGTCTTTGAAGACAAAGGAAGAGGTTACCAAGCAAATCAAGCGAAGGTTCATCGAGTGGTCGAACACACGACCTAGTTAGCCAACATTGTGTCGGTTCCGAAGAAGGATAGGAAAGTTAGGGTGTGTTTTGACTATCGAGATCTTAATAGAGCATGTCCTAAGGATGATTTACCATTGCCGAACATACACATACTGATCAACAACTACGCCAAGCATGAACTCATAGAGGAGTACGTGGATGATGTTATTATCAAATATAAAAGAAGTTCAGATCACGCAGCAGACCTGAGGAAGTTTTTTGACCTACTTAAAAAATACGATTTGAAGTTGAACTCTACAAAATGTGCCTTCGGAGTCCCTGCTGAGAAGTATTGGGGTCTCATCATCAGCCACCGCAGTATTGAGCTAGACCCGTCAAAGTATGTTGAAGGACCAGGCAGTGCTGTGTTAGCTCTTCTTGAGTCTACTCTATTTTGTTGGGCCTGTAATCATCTCGATTCATCAATATTTGTGTCTGTTTCTTCTTTTACCTTTTGGCATGTAATAATTTGTAAATAAACGATGGGGGATATTAGTGAAATAGGGCTTGGGGAATTCTATTTTTGCATGAACGGGTAGAAAACTTACCTATAGGATTTAACTGTCTTGTTTGATATTAGTTGACGTGTTCCTATTATGCACACTCTTAAGAATCATGCCTATAAGAAATCACATAAACTTCACACAACATGTCCAAAGCATGTTTAAGTATTTGTTGTACTTGTTTCCAGGTTTTCTACTATGCACGCCTAGACAACATGTCTATAAGATACAATTAGGCGTGTTTTTCTAACGCCCATCTAGCTACCATGTCTATAGGGTTTTAATTAATTAATCAACCACTCACTTCTACTGCTCTTAGTATGCTGCTCTTTTAGATATCATGACTATAGGATATTAATGAACTAATCGATTACTTTGTTGCTTCATTGCATTACTAAACTTAGGTGACATGTTTATAGAGATAAAGTACTATGAAATCAATTTCAATTGTCAACCGTCAAAATTCCTGCCTATAGGATGCTATTACTCGGTTTAGACAGCATAATCAACATCGTTAATCCTGGGGTTTTGGACAATCTTACTGCCTCCTTGCACGAATAATATAGATGTCATGCCTATAGGTTGTAATACCTTCAATCTACACATCTGTAAGCCTAATGTTGTAACACTTCTCGTACACTGCTAGAAATCAGAATCACCTAGAAACCATGCTTATAGGACCTAATGACTATAATGCTTTTTATGGAGATTAACTTGAGGTTTTTCATGCATTTTTGTGAAGTCCTATATGTTTTCAATGTGAGCTAGTTTCATCATTTTTGAGCATCGTATGTAGAGTCTAGAACCACCCAATACTAGGTCTAACGCCTCTTTGACCATAGATGTGGGATGGGTAGTGCACGCGTAGGACACGGCCTAGAATTGAATTAAAGCGCCTTTAAGTAACCAACTTTAACATAGTAATCAGGTAGAAGAAGATGATTGTCTGTACTCGCTGAATAATATGAGCAACCCCCCTCCCCCCCGGCCTTAAGGGAGTTGCAAAGTATTATTTATGTTGCACGGGGTGATCCTTTAGGCAAAAAAAACTTAGGACCCCCCCTTCTCTTATATGTTTATTGTTAACACTTAGTCATTAAACATAGACTAATCAAAACGTACCTTGTAGCCTCCAAAGACTTGTATTAATCACCTATATAGTTTGATTTTTTCCGATTCCCTTTATAGTTGTTAATGATAGAACCTTTAATGTCGTTGTCTTCCTTCACTTATATGATCACTTAGGACAATTGTAATCCGATAATCTCACATAGTTTAAAATTCGGCCGGGACCCATAATTGTGGACCTCAAAGAGTTCCTAACACCTTATCTTTGAGGTAATTTGAGCCCTTACCCGATCTTTGGTGAGACGGGCTAGTTAAAAGGAGTTACTTGCAAATAGGTAACATAACACACCTAGAAAACATTAGGTGGTGGCTCTTCTCTTTTAATACCCATTCAAAAGAGTCGTCACATATAGAAACCCCCTCTTTTGAGAAAACAAGGCTTGACAACGGGTAGCTATTATGTTATTGTCTGGACGAAGTGATACAGGTGGCTACTGTGTTACATGTCAGACCGGAGCAATATGGGTGGCTATTATTATATCGTTAATATGGAGAGATAAGGGTGGCTATGTCAAGGATGATATGCGATGGCCTAGGGGCATAATGTTGATTATATTCATGTGATGGCGTGATTATCCTTATGTATGTCATGCACCTTATGTGACTTGTTGTACTGTCTAATTAGATGTCTTTGATATTACTTGTTGACTTGGATTGTAATACTACACTAGCAAAAGCATACACCGTAGCAGGCCATTTATACTAGTTTAGTAGTATGAAACTTGACATTCGTTGATCATGCTCATGTATGCATGTATATCTGCTTTCACTATGATATTGGCTCTGTAATCACGCCGAGCGGATTGTGATATTGAGGCAGTGGCCATGCCGAGCGGACTATGATAGTAATCATGTGACCATGTCAGGTGGATTGAGGTATTAGTACGTGTTCGTGCAGCACGTGAGTTTTTCGTACGGTTGTGATTGATAATGTGGGCACGAGGTGCCATGTGTAAATGATTTATGATTTGGGACTTGTAGCTTGTAGTTTTTTGGAGTGGTACCGCGGGGTGGTTTTGTCGCAAACCTTGTGCTAGAATGACTTGATTGTTTGGTTGTCATTTGATTACCTTATTTGGTTTCACTAGTACTTCGACGGTATTCTGATCAGTCTATTGTTTTTATCACATACTTATTCCTTGTTGCTATTTACTGATTCTTGCGTCTATAATTAGCTTTATACTTATACACTTAGGTTATTATGTCTAGTATATGTCTTGACTTGTACCTCGCCACTATGCTACCAAGGTTAGTCTTGATACATAGTGGGTACCGACTGTAGTGTGCTCATACTACACTTCTGCACATTTTTTGTGCAGATCTAGATATTGGAGATAACGTAATCAGAAAAAGTTAGCTTCTTGATCGCGAGGAGTCAAGGTAGAGTTGCTTGGTCATCACAATCCCTTGGAATCTTTTTCCTTTTATCAGTACAGTTAATTCATTATTCGAACATAATTGTATAACTACTTTTTAATATCAATAAAAGCAATAAGAAACAAGCCCAAATGATGAATATATGATCTTGGGTTGACTTTCATAGTTGAACCCAACTATGAAAGTTATAGCAGATATCGTTCGGGATCGTATTGTTTTCTATTTTAAGTACCTAAGTCAATCAGTACCGACAATGTCGCCAATCTCAATAGAGATCTAATAAGGCAATGCGTGAAACATCCAAGATCAAGCACCAGAATTCTATTGCATACATGCCGTAGATATATGTAGCGGTAGATGTTGCGAACAAGAACAACAAGAAGATATTAAGGAAGATGGTGAACAATTATGAGGAGTGGCATGAGAAGATACCATTTGCTTTGCTCGGGTTCCGCACCAGAGTCCGTACGTCAACTAGGGAAAACCCTATTTACCGGTCTACGGTACTGAAGCTGTTATACCTACCGAGGTGGAGATTCCTTTCCTAATAATCATATAGGAGGCCGAGCTCGGTAATGCGGAGTGGATACGGAGCCAGTATGAGCAACTGGCTCTCATTGACGGTAAGAGGATAAATGCAGTGTGTCATAGTCAACTCTACCAAAATAGAATGAAAGGGGCCTTCAACAAAAATTTTAGATCGAGGCAATTCACACCATGGCAATTGGTGTTGAAACGGATCTTCCCGCATCAGCACGAAGCAAAAGGGAAATTCTCACCCAACTGGCAAGGTCCCTACATGGTTCATTAACTATTTACAGGAGGAGCGATTATACTTGTAAAGACGGATGGAGAAATATGGCCAAAAAACTTTTAATTCGGATGCAGTCAAGAGACTTTATATTTAAGATTATGCTAGTACTTTCTCATTGATGTAACCTGAACTACGTTTGACCTGATTCCCGTTTAAGAGGGGATACCTAGGCAGGCCTGCGGGTTTTGTCACATCATAATAAATTTCCATTTCCCTTTTACGCTCAAAAACTGGGGCAACATTTTGAGTTTGTCAGTCTCATTATGTCAAGGATCGCCAAGAAGTGCATTGCCGAAAATATGTATTTAAACCGGGGCAAAAGTTTGAGGAGGTTCCTCAAAATTCCGAGTTGAGGAGGTTGCAATGTCTCAAAGCGTGTCACGGTATCCGATTTGACGAAATTATTTGTTTTATGCATCATCATATATTTTGAACAACTACATTTTTACAAATGATTTATCACAAATGCATATTTTAAAAAATTTCATTTTTGTGATAGCCATCTATTACCCAGTGGACTCGAACAAGGCAGTAAGACAAGGAGCGAACGCGAAATAAAGAATCACAGGTACAGACCAATCTTCCCCCAAAAAACTCACGATTTTACTTTTGATGCAGGCATAACGAACATGACATGCATACTTGTAAATTTGCAACAAGAATGCTATCTTCATTGACAGAAGTCACCAAAAGCAAATGTGTCAAGCTAAAAATCACTTTCTTTCTCATATTTAATCTCTGCCTTCTTTTGCATGAGACTAAGCACTGTCTCAATTACATCGCACGAGGCAAAGCATTGCCTCCATCATTGCATAAGGCTAAGAACTGCCTTCCTTTGTATGAGACTAAGCACTGTCTCCATTACATTGCAAGAGGCTAAGCATTGCCTCCATAATTGCATAAGGCTAAGCACCGCCTTCCTTTGCATGAGACTAAGCATTATCTCCATTACATTGCATGAAGCTAAGCATTGCCTCCATGTGAATAAAGTTGAGCATCGCCTTCCCTTACATGAAACAAAGCACTATCTCCATTATATAAAACAAAGCTAAGCTCTGCATATGGTTAAACACCACCCTCGTCACACACAAGGCTAAGCACTGCCTTGTCTCGTTCTCGCATATAACTAAGCATCAGTTATTCCCGCTATCAAACAATTGATATCTCTGCATATTTGCATTTCATGTGCTAAAACATCGCGACATTATCCAAAGGCATCATAGTCTGAAGGCGTCATCCTCATAGCCCGAAAACATCATGCCATGGCATGGGGATCTCTCAAAATTGAACATCATTATTCAAAGGTGTCATAGTCTAGAGGCACAATCCTCATGGCCCAATGAAACCATTTCATGGCCTGCGAATCCCTTATCTTACTCTTCATAGCCCAGGATGTTATGGTCTAAGGACATCATCCTCATCATCCAAAGACAACATTCATGGTCCGAAGGGAATTTGAATCATGTGTAAATATTCGCAATAAACTCGTATATATTCATGTGCATCGTGTATAATGTTTTGCAGGTAACTCAGGAGCTAACCGTCCTACAAACAGGAGAATTTCCGGTTTTCGTTCACAACGTTCACATCCTTCGATCATCTCAAATGTAGCCGACAATCGGCAATTATTTTCTCTTTGTCCCCTAACCGTTGGAACATTTACCTCAAATGTTTGTAACGTTCAAATCCACATTCACCTCCGCCCGAAATTATCCATTACTCATGACACCGTCCTATACAAAAGATCTTTCCTTGAAACATATAACCATTCTTTTAATAACTCCACCGGTTTCATTTGTCGTTGGATCCAGAACCACATACGAACTGATTCTTGTAACACCAGGGATATGTAGGCAACTCAGGAACCGGGGTTCGACCCCAATTTTTTTTCAAAAACACATCATCCTCACTCATTTCGGACAAAACTGGTTATCAATTTCTTAACCCGACAACTCTTTTATCATCCCCGATTAAAGAGGGGCAGTTGTTGATACCCAAGTTTGCCCTCATATTATATATATATATATATATATATATATAATATCATTTTTATCATCACCAATTTACAAGAGTTATATAAGTATTTTCTATAATTTTTCATAACTTTTAAGGCTTTAAAATTATTATTTTTTTGCATTTAAATTGTTCAAATATTTATTAATTACCTTTTAAAATTATTTTGTGCTGACTTAATCATCCACATTTGTTATGTACGACCACATATATGTTTTACAATATTTTTTACTTCATTTCATATAAATATATTATATATTTTGAGCTGTTTATACTATTTTACAATACTAGCCAATATTCTATACATAACTACTACATTATTTATATTATTTATTCTAAAATAGTATTTTTTTAAATATTTTTATAATGTTAAGCCATTATATTAATTATTTTACTGCACAAGTAATATTTTTATTATTTATACATTACTATGATAAATTATTCTTAAAACAATTTCGCATATTTAATTTCATAGACTTATCCTAAGCCAATTTTCGGACCCAAATACCAGCCCACACCTCAAAAAACAGTGGCCCAATTCCCTTGGCCCAAAACCAAATGACACTTTTTTATTATGACCCGGTCGGGACCCGTTCTATGACCTTCCCACTTCTCCCCTAATTTTTGTCGTTGATCTCAAATGATCAAGGACCCACAGCCATTCCCCCATTTTAATTACTCTCGCCTCAAACCCTAACACTCAATCTTCTGAGACAGCTGCCCCAAACCCTCTCAACCATCTACTTCTCTCTTCTAGAAAACCCTAGCTGCATCTCCCATAAATATCTCCCTAATCCCGTCAATAATGGGATTCCACCATTATTTGCCTACCATATCTATGTTTCTCCGCTACTGGTCACACATTTATGGCATTACTTAGGTACTTGCTCCAATTTTTGCATCTACCATCTCCATATCGGACTAGAATCGACCACAATCTTGGAGATTTGGACAATATTTCGTCCATATACATGAAGAGGGGCCTGATTATTCATACCGGGTTGCCTATTTTGAGCTTCAAACCCTAACTAGGGTTTTGGAGTTTGATTCCTTTACTTTCCGTTTACTTTACTGATTGCATGTGTACTTTTCTTCTTTCCTTATTTATGTTTGTTTAATTTTCCTTACTCCTTTGATTTAGCTACTATATAAACCCATTTCACTGCTTCCCCTTTAAGTTCTCAACGACTATCACTTGACTAATGTTAATTCTACTATTATCCCCCTACTTCTACTCTCATTCTTCTATACTTTCTGCACTCTTGGTTGTAGCCGGCTGAAAGCCAAGGCCAACAGAATTAGCTCTAATTACCTCTCTTGTGCGAGAACTTCTCGGGGCTCGTTCTCAGGTCCTTTGAACTCTGACACACTAGGAGTTTTGTTTCCTGTTCTTGTTCTTATTTTGTTACTAATATTTGCTGATTTTTCCTATTTGTTGTTAGATTTACAAACTGGTAAGCGCTCAAGCTCTCTTCCAGCTATGTTTTTCCTGTTTATGTTCGTGTTTCTGAACATCTTTATTATGTGAGCTTTCTAAGCCAATACGATAGTAGGCCGGCCTTTTGTTTGAGTTTTCACTTGTAATTATTCATCTGGATTTGTGTAAGTTAGCAAGATTAGAAGATTTTCTTGGTTGTGACACCTGTTCGAAGTTGTTGTGTTTATGAATGCCTAGCCTCTCGCATTGACTGTTATATATTGTATCTTTAGCTGAACACTTGTCCAGAAACTCTAAGGGATTACTACCAGCCTAGAATTTGTCTAAATAAAATTCTAAGCCCTTTATATAGGCTTTGTTGTTGTCCTTGTCAATATGAATCATATGCTTTAACCAACATATGGTTTTAAGAATTGCAATGTGGTGTCTAGCTCACTTTGTTCTCTTTAATGTCACCTAGGTTCCTAATACAATTAGTTTTCTGCATTGCGCATGGTTTGAGTTCTGAAATCTTTCTGCTCTTCTTCACCTTAAGTGGGCAATGTCTTCTGCTATGATAGTTTGAACTAGGGAACCTTTGTGTTATACTCAGCACAATTGAGATTCTTGTTACCTGCTATAGATCATGCCTGTCTACTTTTTTACCATGTGTAATTATCATCCTCTACCAATGACTCTGTCAGACCTTTCTCACTCAGATTCAGAGCTTTAAATTTCCTTTTGGATTAATTTTGAACCATGCTCTACCCTAGACTCACTTTGGAAAGCTTAACATGCGCATCATGTGTTTGCTTACCTCGTTAATTCTAAATGGCATATTGCTTCAACTCTCATAATGTGATGTATATTTAGCATGCTCTCACCTGCTTAGTGATTTAACCCATGTTATCAGTTTGCCATGTCCAAACCGTCTTGAAATTAAGTCTATTGACTCTACTAGTTCATGTTCCTTGTGTAATCAAATCTGTCACTTTTTGCTTCTCAAATGACCATGTGTTCATGAATCCTGCTAAATATCTCTATGACGTGTGTCTTTGGAACTGTCTAGTTGATTTTCATGTGGTCCATTAATAAATTTGGTTAAGTGGTGAATACTGTATTATTTAGGTTCGATATGAGTCTGTGTGTGGCTTTGGGTTATGCGAAAGGACATACTCTCCTATTTGGGGATGTTTTTGGATCTGGGCGTGCTATTCGAGTGAAAGAGTCTATTGAAGGCCTAGACAGTGCTGGGTTAGCTTTTCTTCAGTCTGCTGTATTTTGTTGGGCCTGTAATCATCTCAATTCTTTAATATTTGTGTCTGTTTCTTCTTTTATCTTTTGGCATGTAATTATTTGTAAACAAACGATGGGGCAGATTAGTGATAAAGGGGTTGGGGTATTCTGATTTTCACATGAACGGGAAAAAAACATGCCTATAGGATTCAACTGTCTTGTTTGATATTCGTTGATGTGTTACTATTTTGCGCACACACAAAAATCATGCTTATAGGAATTCACACACACTTCACTCGACCTGTTTGAAGCATGTTTAAGTATTTGCTCTACTTGTTTCCAGGTTTACTATTGTGCACACTTAGACAACATGCCAATAGGACACAATAACATATGTTTTTCTAATGCCCATCTAGATACCATGTCTATAAGGTTTGAATTAATCAATCAATCAGCCGCCTCTATTGCTCTTAGTATGTTGCCGCTTTAGATTTCATGACTATAGGATCTTAATCAACTAATCAATCACTTTGTTGCTTCGTTGCATTGCTACACTCAAGTGACATGCCAATAGGGATAAAGTACTATAAAATCAATTTCAATTGTCAACCGATAAAAATCCTGCCTAGATGCTATTTTTCCTTTTAGACGGGATGATCAACAATGTTAACCCTCGGGTTTTGAACAGTCTTACTGCCTCCTTGCACAAATAATATAGATGTCATCCCTATAGGTTGTAATAACTTTAATCTGCAAATCTGTTAGCCTAAATTTGTAGCACTGCCTATACACTGATGGAAATCAGAATCACCTAGAAACCATGCCTATAGGACCTAACGACTATAATGTTTTTTTAATTCTAAATAGTCTACCGCCCATGCCGCGTGCATTCACTGTTTATGTGTTGAGTTTAACTTGAGCCTTTTTTTTGCATTTATGTGAAGTCCTATATGTCTGAATGTGTGCTAGTTTTATCATTTTTGAGCATCTTAAGTAGAGTATTAAACCACCCAATAGTAGGTCCAACGCCTGCAGCAACATAGAGCGTGGGACGAGTAGTGCACGCGTATGACATGGCCTAGAATTGAATTAGAGAGCCTTTAAGTAAACAACTTTAACATAGTAATTGGGTAACATGGTTATGAAGTATTATTTATGTTGCACGGGGTGGTCCTTTAGGCTAAAAAACTTAGGACCCCCCCCCCCC